>ML790409.1:181926-219337 GCA_009831015.1 Picea engelmannii
TTAGGTAGGGCCCGCCTGTGGAAAACCACCATTCCGGACCCCCCCCTCCGTTAAAGGCAGAAAGGTCGAGGGGCTCTGAAATGCACCAAGGTTCGTCAATCTGAGCGTGGGTGTTGTTGCTAACAACTTCCACGTGGATTTTCCATTGCACGACAAAGTTTCATGTCCATCATCAAACTTAGCATAAAAACATGTGATAGGTAAAGCGCTAAGACTTCTTTTTCCAATTTCACCTTATAAAATCATTTTCTTATGTTAAATACCCAAATTTATTCAATCAAGGGGTATTTCGACTATGTTGAGCTTGCTGATGTTTTCTTTCCCCTTATTCCTTTGAGAATTTTTTGCAGGATGGAATATCATTTACCACATAACATCTCTGAAGGAAGAAATCTCAGTCACACTCTGATCCTATGAAATATAGGGTTATAACAGTGGTTCCACTTGGGGAGGGTGCTCTCCTTGTGAGGTGCCAAGAACATCGTAGACTAAATAGCTTGATCAGTTGAGTTGATCCCAAAAATTTGCAACCTACTCTGTCATGGAGATAAAATCCGAAACTAAAAAACACAGGCTATAAACCTGACCTGAAACTTGAAACTGAAACTGAAATTCACACTGAAAACTTAATTGAAAAAAAAATTGTTGAAAAAATGCTCGCCAAGTCAAACTTATTCACACATCGAGAATATGACTATTGAAGAGATGCTTACCTAGTAAGCTTATTTATATACAATCCTAGTCTAACCTGCTGAAATTATGCTTAATTAGGTAATGAAAAAATGCCAATGAAGCCAATCCAACATTTGATCCAATATTTGAACTCCTTCACTGTTTTTAATAAACATCAGAACTAGAGCTTGTAAGGGCACTATGAACCGATTTTCAATCTGGTCTTCATAACATACAACTTTGGAACTGTGGAAAGCATAAGAGGTATTGGAATTTGATTTGATCTCTGAAGTGAAAAATTCCTCTATATGGATAGCTATAGGATCATGATAGACATGACCTATTCCTTGATATTCAAATACAACCACTTCAAAACCAAGACCTAGTAATGTACATATGCTATCTATATTATTATGCAAATTTTGATTTGACTGCAGATTTTATGATGAACATTGAAAAGAAACTCCTACTGAACAAGACCATGAAAGAGACTGCCTAATCATCTCTATATCATAACCTCTTTTAAGCCCATAATTGGCAAATGAAACATGACTTGGACAACACAACTCATCCAACACATCAACTATTGGATCCTGTAGGAAATGACATGACTGTTGCATTGATTTCAATGAAACTTCTTGGTTTTCTACGTGCTTATCCTTCAGTACATGCTCAGAGATATTAGCAACATTTTTCTTCAAAAAATGAAATGAATTAAAGATTAATGGTACATAATTATACTGCATCAATTCATCTATGGTTTGACTATCAATGTAACTCAAGGGCTGCAGTCCTAGATCTAGAATAGCTTCCATGTCATCAATGACTTCCTCAACAGATTCATTAGAACATTATTCATCTCTACTACCGACAACTTGTTTATAATTTTCTCTTAGAAATTGAAATGAAGAGAAACATAAGGGTAAAGCCTTTCCACTTACTCTGAGATTTTTTGCATTTTGCACAGTGCTGTCATAATTTCTATGCATAGGTTGAATGCCATATTTGAGTTGCAACTGATCTTCTTCCTCCCAACAATATGTTGCTGATGGTTTTGAAGAATTCACCTTGGTGTAATCCTCAACATATTTATCATACTTGGGTATATCATCCATGAAATAAATGTCATCAAACATACACATCATATCGACTGATTTCTCTTCTACAAGATGAGTTGGAGTTTCATCTTTGACTATGTTGTGAATTGAATACATGAAATAATCATTTTCCAATCCATGATACCAAGGGTGAGATGAAAAGTGTTTGGGAACAATGGCCCTTTATTTCTCTATAACCAATGGAACATGATTCCCTTGAACATCAAGCTCATTTCCCATGCTGACTTTCTGCATCATTTCTTTCATTTTTTTGACCATAATGTCCAGTTTATATTATGAAGATTTCAGCTGCTCCTTTGCTATTTTCTTCCTTTCTTCTGCCTTGATCTTTGACCTTTTGATAAGTAAATTAGCTTCTACATTAATTGACTATCCTACATTTCCTTGAGTGTTGTGGTGTCCCTTTCTCTCAACTGAAATTCCATCTTTGAATCAAAAGCATCTGGGTAGTGTAAGAGAGCTAAACCAGGGGGAGGTTTTATATCAACAAACATTGAATTGTAAACTTGATTGAATCTTGCTGAAAAGTGTTGCACTTTTCTCCTGGCTGTCTTTTCAAATGATCATATTCTTCTAAAATGAGAAAAATATTTCTCTTGATGTCCCATTTACCAAGGAAGACTTCTACAAACTAATGAAAATTGGACATGCTTGCAGTTGACAAACTTTTGAACGATTCCTTATCTCTATCTTGCAAATATAGAGAAAAAAGTCTAATGTAGACATAATTTTCCTCAACCTCAAAAAGATCAAGAAAATTCTCAAAACCCTGAATGTGTTTCTCAGCAGTGATGTTACCATATTCTCCATCAAACCTGGGAAGATATTTGTAATAATTTGCAGGGAAATCATGGAGTATAGGAGGTAATACAAGGGGATTGTATCTATATGGAGTATTTGTAGGTGTAGGAGTATGTACAGGGACTATAAAACTAGGCTTGATCTGTTGAGGAGCATCGGGTTGAATTTGATCAACATAAGTTTCAAAAATATGGTCTTGGTTGGGATCATAAAAAGAGAGGAAATAATTAAAAATAAAACTATTATGTCTTGGATAAAATTCCAACTTGCATACCTGATATTTTTAGATTGTCTTGTCATGTTTCAGGTTCTTCCTCTAGTGGAGTCTTTGAAACTGATTGGATTTGATTGGAGTTTCCAGGTGGATGATTCAGCCTTATTGTGTCTGATCACTGTCTACCATCAGTAATCAGATCTGGAACTTGGTATGCTTTTCTAAGGAACATTCCCCAGTATGGTCGCCACTATGTTAACACTTTGTAATATATCAGGCTGAAGAAGAAATGAGTAGAGGTAACTACAAAACCACTTTGGAGTCAAGGATCTATCCCTCCAAGACTCATAGAGGGATCTCTCTGTATGATTTAGCTTTGTTTGTTGGGAATTTTAGGCTAGTTATGAAAGTACAGTGTTTGGTTTTTAAATTTGTTGGCTGGACCAGGAAGGGAAGGCAATTGGGAAATGGAGTCAAAGAGGCCTAATTCAATCAAGGTAGGTTTTACAAGAAAAATTACAGGGAAGGATACACCCCTTTGCTGGATTCTGGATATTGTTGAGTGATGGGAAAGAAAAGGTGAGGAAAGAAGATTGTAGCAGAGCAATTAAGAATTTTGAAACTAACCCTCTAGTAGAAAACATAGAAATTATCCAAAATATAGAAACATGGTGTACTTTTAAACAAATTCTTCTCTTAATGTTCTATTGAATAATTCAGAAAGAAAATAATATGTAACATGGAAAACATATTACAAAATATACTCTTCACCAAATAGATATGCCACAGTAATCCTGAAAATCTTGTCTTGTATTACTGAAATTCGATTAAAGGGGGCTCTATGAACTGCTTTACAATATTGGTCCTATCCTACTAACAGGTCCCAACCCCTCATAATTAAAAACAAGAAGTATTTATAAACTTATTTACAACGATCCCATCATAAATGACCAGTATTTATTCTAGGAATATTTAAACTAATAATATTTCTGATTACAACAATTCAGGACTGTTAAGATTCGTTTAGGGTTTCTAGCATTGATTGGTTAATGATATGTCTATTTGCTTCCTTGTCGTTAATTGCTTCCAATGCCATTGAAATCTGGAGATGGTTTGACTATGGATCTTCAACAACTAGGTGTCTCCATGTCCTCTAATTTCATTGCAATATGTCCCTTTTTATAGATTCGCCTCCCAAAATTTTGAAAACATAGGGTCCAAGGAAGTCTTCGATTCTCCCAATATGAGATAGTTGTGTAAAATATGGGGGAGGCTTTTGTATATCATCTTGTTCTGAGAAAAAACCTCTCTCGGTTTTTTAAATTCATCTCCATCTCACCGAGATCCGCATTTGAAAAATATGTGTCGAACAGGAAAATCTGGAATCCTAAAAAATAGGGCTCGAAGATACTCTCGATTATCCTAATAAATGTCACCAGTGAAAAATATTAGGGAGGTTATTGTATTTCAAACCGTTTCACAGAAAACCTCTTTCGATTTTTCAAAATGAGCCATGTTTTGCCTGGAATCCGTCTCGGAAGATTACTGGTTAAAGTTGGTTTCAGGAGGAGGACGGTGATTATGTATATGATGACATGGGGGAAAGTGTCCAGTGGATATGGGATGAGTAGATGAAGGATTGTAAGTGATAGGGATAGGCGGAAAATGGAATGTATAGAATGAGGGGATAGGTGGTGGGTAGCGAGAGGAGAATGTGGATGTGAAGGTGATGCGTAGGGTGAGAAGTCAGAGAGTTGATGTGGCACACTGGAGAGTGGACTGAAGTATGGAGTGGAGGTGACATGTAGGAGGAGAGGGAAAAAATGTCGAAAGATGGGAGGGAGAGAAAATGCATAGAGGTGACAGGGAGCGTGAGTGGAAGACAGGTGTAAGTGGGGGTTAAGTGGTATTGGGTAGTGGCTTGGCAGGATTTCGAAGGGTCGGGAAGGTGGTAAACAGTATTAGGAGGGGGGGGGAGGTCTTAAAATAAAGTAGAGACGCCACATTAGATAGGGCCTGCCCATGGAAAACCACCATTTCGGACCCCCCCCTTCGTTAAAGGCATACAAGTCAGGGGGGTCTGAAATGCACCAAGGGTCGTTGATCTGAGTGCAATGGGTGTCATTGCTGACAACTTGCGCGCAGATTAGCCACTGCACGACAAAGTGTCATGTCCGTCATCAATCATAGGATAAAAAAATGTGATGAGTAAAGCACTAATCCTTCTTTTTCCAATTTCACCTTATAAAATTGTTTTCTTATGTTAAATACACAAATTTATTCAATCAAGGGGTATTTCGACTGTGTTGACCCTGCTGATGTTTTCTTTCCCCTTCTTCCTTTTGGAAATTATTTGTAGGATGGAATATCATTTACCACATAACATCTTTGAAGGAAGAAATCTCCATCACACTCTGATGCTATGAAATATAGGGTTATAACAACATGCACATGCATTTAAGCTAAATCAGGAATGTGCATACATGCACTCATTGTAAACTGTGTAATCTATTTATGAACTTTTTGTGTAACTATGTGATCTATTCATGATCTGTTTGTGTAACTGAGTGATAGATGTTATATATACGAGCATACCCATAGAGGTGATAGTTTTATGTGGAGTGCAAGGTGTGTAGATACCAAAGTGTGTGTGAGGAGAGGATGATTGTATGCCTGAGATTGGCTATTGTAATTATCCCTTGAATAATAAGAATACTGAATATCATTTCCTATGGTTTTTTCTTGCATTGGGTTTCCACATAAATCATTGTGTCAAATGTGTGATTGTTGTTCTTGGTTTTATGCATGATTAATGTTGCTTGTTTATGATTTGTTTTTCTTCCACTGCCCAACAAGTGTTATGAGAGAAGGTTGAGTAGGTGTCGTAGTTAAGCCAAGGAGAATTGTGTGCAGGTCTCCTACGAGCACAAGAAGGCATGATTGAGTGTGAGTATCATGTCATTAACTCTCCCTAGGCATTGTTAGAGACACGTCAATGCTCTTAAGCTTAAGAAATTGTGATTTTCCCAAAATTGGTGCACAAGGTTTGTGCACCACAGAGCGCTAGAAAATCGGCGCCCCCCCTTCCACACTCAAGGAGAGCTAATCTCTCAAACTCACGCTCCCCGTCCACACTCACAAGAGAGATGATATATACAAATTCGATGGTTCTTGTCTTATTATGATGACATAGTCGTGAGCTTTCAAAAGTGAATCTTTAAAATATGAACAATTCAAGTGGGTGGATGTTTAAAACGTGAACTTTTTTTTATATAAAAAGTGAGGTTAGTAAAAAGATTTTTTTTTAGGTATAAAATATTGTTTTATATTTTTTTATTTATTAATTTTTTCGGGGTTTATACCATTATTCTTCCACGTTTAAGAAGGCTCAGTTTTATAAGCAGTGGTTTTGGATTTTTTCTGCGAATGGCAAAAGTGCAGAGTTACAAGTTTGAGGTGGAGAAATTCAACGATAAGAATAGATTTGTGCTATGGAAACTCAAGATGAGGGATATGCTTGTGCAACAAGGATTGCAAAAGGCAATGGCTGGAAAGACAAAGAAGTCATCAAGCATGATAGACAAGGACTAGGAAGATCTGGCTACAAGAGCCCTCAGTATTATTCGTTTGTGTCTAGCAAATGAAGTGTTGTTTAACATCGCTTAAGAGAAGACAACAACAGGTTTGTGGAGAAAAATGGAGATTATGTATATTAAAAAGAAATTGACGAACATAATCTTCTTGAAGAGGCAATTGTACAACTTACGGATGAAAGAAGGTACGAAAATTACTGATCACTTGAATGTTTTCAATACTCTGGTTTGTCAATTATCTAGTATGGATGTAACATACGAAGATGAGGACAAGGCGGTTACGCTACTGTGTTCGTGGCCTGAGTCTTGGGATCATCTGGTCACAACTATGTGGTTTAGCACAACAAATGCCATTGATTATGAAACTATTGTGGGAGATTTTTTGTCTCAGGAGATGTAGAAAATATCTAGTAAAGAAACCCCAACAACAAAAGCAATGGTGGTCAGAGGTCAATTTACAGAAAGAGGGAAAAATCATAGGCATACATCAAGGTCTAAGTCAAAAGGAAAGAAGAGTAAGTAGGAATGTTGGTTCTGTGGAAAATATGGGCATCTCAAGAAGGATTGTTGGAAAATATAGAATGCACCCAAAGATGACTCCACAAAATAAGCAAAGGAAGCTAATTTAGCAGAAACAAGTTCATGTTCTAGTTCAGGTATGGTTGATGAGGTATTGTCTACTTGTGATGTTTCACATCAACATCAGCATTGGTTGTTAGATTCTAGTGTATCCAACCACATGTGTCTTCATAGAAATTGGTTCTCAACTTACCAATCTATTGATGATGGTGTTGTTTTTATGGGAAATGTTTTTTCTTGTAAAATTGTTGGAGTTGGTAGCGTCCGGATTAAAATTCATGATGGTTCTGTAAGAATATTAACAGATGTAAGGCATGTACCCGAACTGAGAAAGAACTTGATATCTTTGGGAGTTCTAGATTCTGTTGGTTACAAGTGTACAACTCAAGGTGGAGTACTAAAGGTGTCCAAAGGAATCATAGTAGTCATGAAGGCAAAGAGGATCGAGAACCTTTATCAGCTTGAAGGAAGTAAGAAGGTAAATCAAATAGTGGTAGCATCTGAAGATGCAAGTGACTCTATTCATTTATGGCATGAGTGTTTGGGTCAAACGAGCGAGAAAGGGCTTAATGTACTGGTTGATCGTAAGTCACTTCCAAGTTTGAAGTTTCTGAATTTGAATTTTTGCAAGTATTTTGTTTTTGGAAAACAGTGTAGAAAAAATTTTAAAACAGGAAGGCATATAAGCAAATGTATCCTTGATTACATTCATTCAAATGTTTGGGGACCATCCCCTACAGTTTCTTTTGGAGGATCACCATATTTTGTGACATTTATAGATGATTTGATCTAGGTGGATATTGGTGGCCACCCACTTTTTCCAACTGTCTCAAAACAATTTTCTGGCAATTTTGGTAATTTACTATTTTTAGCAGGTTTTAACTTCCGGGGCCATTTTGAGGCCCTAAACGATGGTTTTTGAGAAAATGGGGAGAAGTATGGATCATAGATCATGTTTCTCACCCAAAAGTTGTAGTTCTCGGATAGATATTTCCAACGAGCAATCGTGCGCCCCAAACAAAGATTGTATGCCAAAGTTACGCCCTTAGGAAGTTGACGTATCAACTACCCCCATCGGGGCCTGCAAACTTTTTGGATTTTCATCTTATGGGGTTAGGGTTTTGGATTTTCCTTATGTTATAAAGGCCCTTAGAGCCTCATTGTAATGATAATATTCTTGCAAATGTGATTAGCCGTCACATCTCTTTTCAGAGATAAGCTGCCACCATTCTAGCGAGTCTTTCACTCTGTATTTTTACAGTCTCTGTACATTTCTTTCATTAATAGAAATCGTGTATTATTGTGTATTTGTGTTTATGGTTGCATCTTTGATACATTTCTGTTATATTATTGAATATTTGCGATATATCTGTGCATTTCTTTATTATATCTCCACTCTCATTTCGTGCCGAAAATAATTTGGATCAGTGGTATCAGAGGAGGCCGCTCTTGATCATTTTAAGTGCATGTCCCCGACGAGGTCTGAGTATAGCAAGTTGGGTCCTGAGATTGTCTCTTTTGAGGACAATCGCTCTCACACACCCAAGAAACCCTCAATGGCGGAAGCAAAGAAAAATAACGGAGCAGATGATTCTATCAATTTGTTGCTTGAGCAAGCTCTCACGCAATAGAGGTACGAAATGATGGAGTATTTTTTCCACATCCTTCAACGCCTACTGATAGAAATAGGCGCATATTCATCAAGCGACCACTTTGGAGGCACCTCTCCTTTCAAGGTACATGTTAATTTTGATATTCTTGTATTTGAAGGACAGATAGATGTAGAATCCCTAGACAAATGGTTAAATCTACTAGAAGGTTATTTCTTTGTTCACAATTTTTCCAACAGAGAAAAGATCACCTTCGCACTCCTTAAAGCTCTCCCCCATGTCAAACATTGGTGGGAAACATACTAGGAGCAGAGTTTCACAGAGGAGTTTGGAATATATGGGGCCGAGCCCACTTGCGATTTTTTTGTGGATGCGGTAAAGGAACAGTATTACCCTATTGGCAACTATGAGGACCAATACATGAGATGGACCACACTGTGGCAAGAGAGGGGCCAAGCAGTTATAGAGTTCACCAATACCTTCCCTACCTTGCGCACTAAGTTGGGTATCAAGGACTCTGAACGACATTTGGTTCTAAAATACCATGGGGCTATACACAGATACATACAAAATGAAATGGATTTTCTGGACATATCATCACTCAGTTCTGCTTATCGTTATGCTGTTAAAATTGAGCAGAAATTTAAGCACCAGAACAAACAAGAGTTCGGGTCTACGAATCCGCAACAACCAAAGTATGACAAAGAAAACCCTGACAAACAGTCTCCCAAAAACCAATCCAAGCCACAACAAAAGAAGGGTCACAGGAAGACAAAGAAGGACACCAGAAAATGGTGCGATTTCCAGAAAAGCCCCTGGCACAACATCGATGAATTTCGCTCAAAACAGTCATTGGTGGTCGAGATCAAAGACAAGGAATTGAACCTTGATTGAGAATATGATTCTAAAAATACTGGTAAAGGATAGATCAGTGACGCAGACCCCACTGTTATTGTCGCGACTGCAATAATTCAACCAAAAGAACCAACAGATCCTGAAGAGGGGGAGCACCTTTTTCATTCATAGATGTGGGTGAAGGGGACCCCGCTGCATTTTATTGTTGATAGTGTAAGACAGAAGAACCTCATCTCAGCAGAGGTCGTCAAACAGTTGGGATTGTCAACAACAATACACCCGCAACCATACAAAATTGGGTGGCTTTGCCAAGGACGAGATCTCTGTGTTAGCCAACAGTGTCGATTTTCATACGAAATCCAACCCTTCAAGGATGAGGTATTATGTGATATTTCCCCACTGGATTTCTGTGATGTTCTCTTGGGCCAACCATATATATGGAGACACCATGTTGTTTATGAGTCTCGACCCCGTACTGCCATTGTTACTTTGGGGGGTCATCTCTACAGAATACCAGATGTAGTTCCAACTATTGATCCACCTAAAAAGTGTCACAAGGTAGTATCTCATACTGCAAAATTCAGCTTCTTCACAATCTGTTCAAAAGGGGAACATAAGGACATTGCCACCACTACAGCCTCGCCCCATGCACCTTATATCCAAAAGAAGAAGGTCGACAAGGTTGCAACAAAGCACAAAGATTCCTTATGCACATTGTCCTCTCATGTAGCTCAACTTGTTGAATAGCCTCAGCCTCAACAGGTTTGTGACAGACTTCCACAAACTAAGCAGTGCGATGTCTCCAACAAGGCAAGCAACTCACCAAAATTTAGATTTAGAAAATGCTTTTTCCTCTCCCCCGGGCACTCAACGCAATGGAGACCATTGCTTCCTAAGGAGGGAGGATTGATCCAGGTGGATATCGGTGGCCACCCACCTTTTCCAACTGGCTCAAAACAATTTTCTGGCAATTTTGGTAATTTGCTATTTTTAGCAGGTTTTAACTTTCGGGACCATTTTGAGTCCCTAAACGATGGTTTTTGAGAAAACGGGGAGAAAAATGGATCATAGATCGATGTTTCTCACCTAAAAGTTGTAGTTCTCGGATAGATATTTCCAACGATCTATCGTGCGCCCCAAACAAAGATCGTATGCCAAAGTTACGCCCCTGGGAAGTTAACGTATCAACTACCCCCATCAGGGCCCGAAAACCTTTTGGCTTTTCATCTTCCGTGGTTAGGGTTTTGGATTTTCCTTATGTTAAAAAGGCCCTTAGAGCCTCATTGTAATGATCATCTTCTTGTGAATGTGAGTAGCCATCACATCTCTTCTCCGAGATAAGCTGCCACCATTCTAGCGAGTCTTTCACTCTGTATTTTTACAGTCTCTGTACATTTCTTTCATTAATAGAAATCATATATTATTGTATATCTGTGTTTATGGTTGCATCTCTTATACATTTATGTTATATTATTGAATATCTGCGATATCTCTGTGCATTTCTTTATTGTATCTCTGCTCTCATTTCATGCCGAAAATAATTCGTATCATGATTACTCTAGAAAGGTTTGGGTCTATTAACTTAAAAGAAAAGATGATGTATTTAATACTTTTAAGAAATTCAGAGCTTTGGTTAAAAAGAGCACTGGCAAGTCAATCAAGTTTTTAAGGGTAGATAATGGAGGTGAGTTCACATGTGTGGAATTTGAGAACTATTGCAAGGAAGCTGGGATCGAAAGACATCAGACCACAGTTTATACTCCTCAGTAGAATGGTGTTGTTGAATGCATGAACAAGACTCTTCTAGAGAGAGTAAGGAACATGGTTAGTAATTCTAAGATGCAACAAGAATTGTGGGCAGAAACAGTTCTTAAAACATGTTATCTGATAAATCGGTCACCATCAACTGCAATAAACTGTAAGATTCTAGAAGAGCTATGGACAGGTCATTCATGTGATTTTTCAAATCTGAGAATATTAGGTTGTGATGCTTATGCTCTTATGTCTAAAGATCAACGTTCTAAGTTAGATCCTATATCAAAGAAATATGTCTTTGTTGGTTATGGTGATGGAGTTAAGGGGTACAGATTGTGGGATCCTACTACCCAATAACTCATCATAAGCAGAGATGTAGTATTTGATGAATCCTCACTCTTAAAATTAGAACTAGTAGATGTTGAAGTCAAACAAGAACATGTACTACAGGTTCAACAAATTCAGTTGCAAACTTAGCCATCTTCAGAAAGGGAAGAGCATGAAGAAGTTCTAGAAAAAGAAGATGAAGATGCAGACAATATCCAGGAAACTGAGGATATGCCTCAACCATCTCTAAGGAATCCTCCTACAAGGTATCATGATTATGTTTCATCTGTGGCTTTGGTTTCTATTGATGGAGAACCTAGTTGTTTTCAGGAAGCAATTAAGGTATCTGAAAGTGCTCAATGGAGGAAAGTTATGAAAGAATAAATGAATGCCTTAGAGAGGAATAAAACATGGGATCTGGTAGAGCTTCCAAAGGACAGGAAGGTTGTTGGCTGCAAGTGGGTATACAAATTGAAAAAGGGTGTTGATGATAAAGTCGAGAGGTATAAAACAAGACTGGTAGCAAAAGGGTATTCTCAAAAGGAGGGTATCGATTTTCATGAGATCTTTTCACAAGTTGTGAAGCTTGTTTCAATTCGTAACTTTTTAGCACTAGTTTCCTTACTTGACCTTGATTTAGAGCAGCTAGATCTTAAAACAATGTTTCAACATGGATATTTAGATGATGATATATATATGGAACAACCATAAGGGTTTGTTCAGGATCACAATAAGAGGTTTGCTTGCAAACTCAAGAATTCATTGTATGGTCTGAGACAGTCTCCCAGGCAATGGTACAAGAAGTTTGATTCCTTCATGGTAAGCCTAAATTTTACAAGAAGTGAATATGATCATTGTGTTTACTTTAAAAAGTTGGAAAATGACATGTTCATTATTTTGGTGTTATATGTTGATGATATGCTTGTGGCAAGAAAAAACATGGTCAGAATCAACAGGTTAAAGGCTCAGTTGGCTAGGGAATTTGATATGAAGGATCTCGGAGCAGCAAAACAAATCTCAGGCATTGAGAGACATAGAGACAAAAAAAATGGTAAGTTGTGGTTATCACAACAAAAATATGTGGAGAAAATACTTATGAGATTTGGTATGAATAATGTGAAACTTGTATAGATCCCTTTGACTTCCCATTTGAATATTTCTTCAGGTTTATGTCCTAGTAATGGTGAAGAAAATGATTATATGTCTCGTGTACCATATTCTAATGCAGTGTGAAGTTTGATGTATGCGATGGGGAGTAATAGACCAGATATTTCACATGTAGTTGGTGTTGTCAGTCGATACATGGAAAATCCAGGAAAAGAGCATTGGGAAGCAGTCAAATGGGTTCTTCGATATCGTAGAGGCACAAGCAGTTATTCTATCACCTATGATGGTTCTAGAGATTCAGTTTGCGGTTATGCAGATTCAAATTTTGCAGGTGACTTGGACAAAAGAAGATCCACTTCAGGATATGTCTTTACTCTTACAGGAGGACCTGTTAGTTGGATTTCAAAGCTTCAAAATGTAGTCACTTTATCCACTATTGAGGCAAAGTATATGGCTTCTTCACATGCATGCAAGGAGACAATTTGGTTACAGGGTTTGTTGGGTGAGTTTAGAAGGATGCAAGACAAGGTGAAAGTATTTTGCGATAGTCAAAGTGTTATTCATTTGGATAAAAATCCAACTTATCACAGTAAGACGAATATATTTCTATTAAGTACCATTTTGTAAGATAGGTTGTTGATGAAGGTGGAGTGGCTCTGGAAAAGGTCTATACAAAAGTGTATTCTACATACATGTTTACAAAACCAGTTTTGCTAGAGAAGCTACGGTGGTGTTTGGATTCTCTTGGCTTGCAGAAAAGGTGATGAATTAATTAAGGGCATGATATATGAGGTAAATTGTTGTCAAGGTAGAGATTGTTGGAAACATACCAACGAATTTTCGCATGCGCTCACATGCAGATGCATTTCAGCTAAATCATGAATGTGCATACGTGCACTCATTGTAAACTATGTAATGTATTTATGAACTATTTGTGTAACTATGTGATCTATTCATGATTAGTTTGTGTAATTGAGTGATAGATGTTATATATACGAGCATACCCATAGAGGTGATAGTGCTATGTGGAGTGCAAGGTGTGTAGAGATCATAGTGTGTGTGAGGAGAGGATGATTGTTTGTCTGAGATTGGCTATTGTAATTCTCCCTTGAATAATAAGAATACCGAATATCATTGCCCGTGGTGTTTTCCCACATTGGGTTTCCACATAAGTCATTGTGTCAATTGTGTGATTATTGTTCTTGGTTTTATGCGTGTTTAATCTTGCTTGTTGATGCTCTTTTTTTCTTCCAGTGCCCAACAATAAGGAGATAAGTTGAAAATACGATTAAAATAGTAGTTTTTTTTCTTTCACTTTCAAAATTCATAACAAAAAATGTCCGTCAAGTCTTTAAAGCAAATAACACATCTAGGTAATTAAAAAAAAATGGTAAACCGTCTACCACATCTAGGTAATTAAAAAAAATCGCAGACCGTCTACCGTCTCTGCACAAGATAATAGACAAATTCAAATATATAATAGACAGAAAACGACATGTCCAAGTCATTGTCGATTACAATTCTCTAAAAGGTTATGAATCAAAATATAGTAAGTTATTGTAGATGTATACCAAACATTCTACTGAAAAATTGAGCAACCTTGGTCCAAATCCTGCAAAGTTGGGCAAGCTTGGTCCAAATCCAATTAGGAGAAATGACGGGAGGCATAATTTGATCGTCTTTGTTTTCTTCATTTTCACTCGCTTCATCTTTCGAAGTTATTGGCTTCGGCATATACACTCCATCTTTGCTTTCTCTATTTTCACTTGCTTCATCTTCATCTCTTTGCATATACACTCCATCTTTGCTTTCTCTATTTTCACTTGCTTCAGCCTTAGAGGAAAACAAGGGGGAGTAAGAAATTCGATTGTCACTAAACAAGAGGTCTCAAATGCATATACATAACTAGATAACCAGAGAGTTCATTACAACTTTACAATTCGGGAGCTTTTCTCTACCATCGACCATTACAAAATATCAAAACTAAGTATATATACTCAGAACTGCTAACATCCCCCAGGGACATGAACGAACCACTGCATTCAAAGCTTTGTGTCTCCTCCTTCTGTTGTCAGACTGCACTTGTCTTCCTCTGTCATATGTGAAATTAAAACAGTATGGGATTTGCAGGAAAACCCCTTTACAAAGGAGTTTTGGGTTGTCAGCTAGCCGCCACAACCATCCTTTCATGCTTTCCATTTATGCGATGAAACAAGGTTTCAACCACCATCCCCTACTTTCATTAACTGCCTTCATTGGGATCGGGATGAGTCCTGATATCCATGAATGCTCTAGGTGGTGCCCATGAATTTGCTGAATTAATCTTGACGCCTCGAGCCCTGCTGCGCTCCTTCTGCAATCAATATACGCACTTTTGGCCCTTTGGCGCAGCTCTTTTCCATCAGCCTGATCTTGTATGTGACCTTGGTCTGTGACCTAGAGCCTACACCTAAAGGTGCTTTTGTGACTTTTCCTTTCGGGAGTCTTTACTCCTCTTTGCTCTCAACATTGCGATAACTGAAATCGTGAAATGACTTTTGAGATCGGCAGCTAGGCTTGCTTTAAAATGAACAGCCACAATCATTTCCCTGACAACACGAAACACCAGCTAAGCGATGAGCGCTAGCCCCTCTTTCCAGACCTGCTTTCCATGTGATCGGACGCTGAGACCATGAGCTTGATTCTGGGGTGCTTCGTGATTTCGTGTTCCGATAGTCTTGCCATGCTCCACTTCCGAAACCTTGACTCGCGAAACCACGAAATTACTTGATGTGGTGCCATGCATCCCTTAGGTTCGGAGGGCTGATATTGGTCCATCAGATTTTTGGGTCTCGGGACTTTGGGCCATGGATGAAACTTTACGAAAAGAATCTTGAACTCTCGATTCTCGATCCTCTGAAATTTGTCGATGTCATATCAACGATCCACGACTCTTCTCGATCGGACAACCCAAATTTTCCTTTTTGCGAATCGAGATTTTGCCACTTTTGCTGAACCATTCTACAACCTTCGAACCCCCAATTCCCGTGCTCGTTCTCCATCGACGACAACTGATATTTCTCACTTGCTTGATCTGAGTCCATGTTAGACCGCTCCAAGCGCTGCGGCCTGTGACAAACGAAGATTTGGACCACTGACTGGGACTTGGGAAAACATATGATTAGTGCCAATGGCCAAGGTGATGAGCTCAAACAAAAAGGAGAACATAAAGCAATTTTGCAGACTAAAAGGGAGGAAAAACAAAAGGACATGCCCAAAAAAATAGAGAAAATTGGGGCAAGGAGATAGACTTGGGTAAGTTGACACACGCCTACAGGGCTTGACAACTTTATGTAATAACATTTGGCTCCACAAGGGATGACATGCTCCCTACGAGCTTCCAAGAACAAGTAGTTCTAGTGCCTTAGATATTGGGTTATGGAGTCTATCAGTCACAGAAAGATAAAAATAAAACAAAAACAAAACAAGGACGGTATTTACAATGGTGGGACGTCGGTTGTGGCTTTTAAAGAAAAAACGTTTTTAGGAAGTGGTCATTTACATGTCCACCAAAAACTTCATCACCTTCCATATTCCGTCACTTGTAAGTACTGTTCGGAAATGCTTTAGAAATATTGAAGGGGTCAATCCATAACACCTCGAATTTGGTTTGCTTGCCTCTGTCCTACTTCGGTGCAGCCCATTTTAAGACTAGATCTCCCAGCTGGAAATATCCTTTTCGTACCTTCCTGTCAAAAGCCTGTTTGACTCTCTGTTGATGCTCATGTGCTCTGCCGAGGAGCTACTCTCTTGCCTGCTGCACTTTGAACAATTGCAGGATTCTTCTCATCATATCATCAGGCTAACCCTGGTGATCTTGAAATAATTTTTCCACAGGCAAGGCCAGCTGAGAGGGAAAAACTGCTTCGGTTCCATATACCAGCTGGAACAGAGAAACACCGAGAGATGTTTTTGTTGTAACTCTGTCGGCCCACAGAGAAAACATGAGCTTTGAATCCCATGCTGTTTTTTTATCCTCTAACAGTCTCTTAATGATTTTTATCAGGTTCTTGTTAGAGGACTCTACCAGTCCATTGTCCTGGGGGTAGTATGGGGTAGAGTGAATCAACTTAATTTTGAATTGCTCACAGAAGCGGATCAATGGTTCAGATTTAA
Organism: Picea engelmannii; assembly: GCA_009831015.1. Taxonomy (NCBI): domain Eukaryota; kingdom Viridiplantae; phylum Streptophyta; class Pinopsida; order Pinales; family Pinaceae; genus Picea; species Picea engelmannii. Next base: position 198,713 of record ML790409.1, read on the forward strand.
AATAAGTGGCAATATCTGTGACAATTCTTCTCGGGCATCCAAATCTTGCTATGATATCCTCCAGGAAACTGATGATTACCTTGTGGGAAGCGCTCCTTGTGGGGATAAATTTTATCCACTTGGTAAAATAATCTGTGGCAGTCAGGATCCATCTATGTTGACCGTTGGATGTAGGATTAATATCCCCAATGAAGTCTAGGTCCCACTGCTAGAAGGGATCTGAAGCAACCACATGTTTTAATGGAAGGGGCTTTAGCTGCTGCTTTCCTTAGAATTTCTGACATTTAGCACAGGCTCTGACTTTTGTGCAAACATCAGTGAATAGAGTAGGCCAGAAATAACCATCCCTGAGAATTTTATGGGTTGTCATTCTCTAGAAGTGATGTCTCCCACAAAAAATGTCATGAAAGTCCAACATAATCTTTTGTGCTTTGTGTGGGTCTAAACATCTTAGAAGTACCCCCAGGGAGTCTTTCCAATATAATTTTTTTTCAACAAGGCAGTATTTAATTTCTTTGAGCTTTAAAGCTCTTTCCTTGTTCCTTTGCATGCCATCGGTGGGCTGCAATTCTTGTAGAAAATATATGACATCCTTGTACCAAGGACATCCCTCTAATTGGGAGTCTGCCTGGGCATTTGTATCATACAATTCAGCTTGTTGATTTTTTGAGCATTCATCGATGAAGCTTACCCCCAAAGATTTGCAGTTAGATTCAACTAACAGTCTAGATAAACCTTGTCCTTTAATCAGTTTGGTGAGATTTATCTCCAGGTCAAATTCGAGGATTTTGGAATTCCATCGGCTCCTCCTTCCATCTATGTCTGGTTGAATGAGAATTTCCTTTATGGCAGCTGAAGCAACATATGCAGTGTTTTTTTACTGCAGGACATATACTCTGAAAGCTTTGAGAGATTTAACCAACGTGTAGGCCTACTTCTCCATCATGTCATATTTCACCTCAACATCTCTCAATGCCCGACTGAGAAAGGAAATGGGCTGCTCCAAGCCTTCAACATTCTTCTGCAACAAAACGGTTGCTACTGTATCATACGAAGAAAAGGAAAAAATCAGGAAATCATTGGAATAATCAGGACTGATCAGCATGGGTGCCTCAGTCAGGGCCTTCTTAATTTGGTTGAAGGACTCTTTGGGCTCAATAGTCCATTTCACTTCGTTCCCCTTCCTGAGCATGGTTGTGAATAATAAGAATACCGAATATCATTGCTCGTGGTGTTTTCCCACACTGGGTTTCCACATAAATCATTGTGTTAATTGTGTGATTGTTGTTCTTGGTTTTATGTGTGTTTAATCTTGCTTGTTGATGCTCTTTTTTTCTTCCAGTGCCCAACAATAAGGAGATAAGTTGAAAATACGATTAAAATAGTAGGTTTTTTTCTTTCACTTTCAAAATTCATATATCTTATGTTATTATTTTCTTTAGGAGACCCCATTTTAGGTCTCAAATTTCCCCTAATAATTTCTCACAAAAGAATGAAAAAATATACAAAGCCTTATTTGTTTAAAATTTCTCAATTATTCACTAAAGTGATAACAACACTTAACTTATTTATAAAGAGAAGTACTGGTGGATATTCTTTTCGAATCTGTCAAAGAATTAAGAGAATTTTCAAATAAAAAATGGGTGTCAAAACAAAAATGTACTGTCAAAAAAGAAAATTGTTTTTTTTTAATTGTATTTTCGACATTATCTCCTTAACCCAGAAAATTGTTTTTTTAATTGTATTTTCGACATTACCTCCTTAACCCATAGTGACATAAATTGGAAATACATGAAAAAACATTTATCTTGAGGAGGAAGAAGCTACTGTATTGGCCATCTGAATGTCGGTAAAATGAAAAAGTGCCCATCTGAATGTCGGTAAAATGAAAAAGTGCATTAAACAACGTATCGCTACTCTTCTCTGCTACATGTTTATATACAAGTTTCCCCTTATCTCAAATATTCCACATTCTTTATCATTTAATTAATTTGAGATTTATTTATTTCCAAGTTAATTAATTTTTATTATGGTGAAAAAGAAAATAATATTTTATTTAGCTATTTTTATGTCTAGAGGAATAGTTGTTGGGCACGTGGCCGTGTTATCCAACTGCTACCACTATACCACTATAACCTCCAGGTGTGTCCACACGGCCCCATACGCGGTACACATTGTAAGTCGGGGGGAATTGAACTCGAAACCTCATGGAACTTCATTTTCACGGCACTTGCCAATTGAGCTGCCCCCCTCGGGGGCTTTATTTAACTATTTTTTATTAAAATATAATTATTGGAATTTGCAATTTGCACTGTTGGCTTGCCGAAATTATTCCACATTCTTTATCATTTAATTAATTAAAAATTCCGCACTCTTTGTCGTTTAATTAATTAAAAAATACCTATTATTTATTATATTTTTGAATGTGTATTTAAAAATGGTAAATTTTATTATAATTTATCTGTTAATGGGTAGTAAACCTTATTTTTATATTAAAAAAGTTGATATCTCTTATAGTCATTGCTTACATATTTTCATAAGGTTAATTTTTTTTTGATAATATTTAGTTTTAATCTCACACATACAATTATATAATTTTCTTTTTATATATTATTATTTTCTAACCGTATATTTATTTTTTTAAAACAAAACTTATCATAATTTAATGTAGTGTAAAATTGACTAATGAAATAAAACAAAATCTAGAATGTATATTTAATTATCAATTGGATTGTGTAAAGTTAACTAATGAAATACAACAAAACCTAGAATGTATATTTAATCATCAATTGAATAGTGTAAAGTTGACTAATGAAATACAACAAAACCTAGAATGTATATTTAATCATCAATTGAATAGTGTAAAGTTGACTAATGAAATACAACAAAACCTAGAATCATACAATATAGCTTACAATATCTCCACTAGAATCATACACTTATACCTTTTAGTAATATATAATCTTAAGACACTTTCCTTATTAAATTTTTAAATATATTTAATAAATTTTTTTTTTTAATATTTTATTAACTATATGCATATAATTTTTTTTTTATTTAAAAAACTATATACCATTTAGTGGTCTCATCCCAAATACTAATACTAAACTTTAATGAGTAGATAGTTTTTTTAATAGAAAGAAAATCAACTTTGCAAGATCAAACATGTTCCCTAGTAGGTTTTGTGCTTCCAATATTTGCATGATCATGCATTAGTTACTCCTCTCACCATCCGAGGTCCCATCCCAAATATTAAACTTCAATGAGTAGATAGTTTCTTTTTAATAGAAAGAAAATCAACTTTGCAAGATCAAACATGTTCCCTTGCTTTATACAAAGTAGGTTTTGTGCTTCCAATATTTGCATGAGCATGCATTGGTTACTCCTCTCACGATCCCATGCCAACCATTAAACATGGTGAACTAAATAATAATCCATCATTAAGTACATGTAATACGTACTCCTCACAAAAATATAAAAATAATATTGCATGGTTTATGTGAACATAAATTTTATTTTGTAATGTTAAGATCATAAGAAACAAATGTAAAACTTTAGTTTTGATTTTGAATTAACAATGTGTTAGCACCAGAAGTCGCCTTTCAGATTGCGGGAAAGGCAAGCCTGATACCCATCAAAATTTATGTCACAGATTGGTTATGAAAGGGTCAAATGAGCACAGTCTCAAGAAAATATCATCTTAACTCAGGAAACTGGACTGATATGCACGAGCATGTGAGGTCTTAGCTTAACTTTAGACAGTAAGTTGTAGTAAGGGTGAGTAGGAGGAAAGTTTCGTTGAGAAAGTGTAGAGATATCCCAAGGACATCAAGTCTTTCAGCAACCCAAGGAGGAACAATTTAAACACAAGAACTTCGCGAATTTAAATCTCAAAGAAACTGAAAGGAACTGTAACAACACTATAATCAAACTTTCATCATAATGCAGTCACAATAATTTAAGTGAATCATTCAATCGTGAACTCTTTCAGCCTCAGAGGAAAACAAGGGGGAGTAAGAAAGCCGATTGTCATTAAACAAGAGGTCTCAAATTCATATACATAACTAGATAACCAGAGAGTTCATTACAACTTTACAATTCGGGAGATTTTCTCTACCATCAACCATTACAAAATATCAAAACTGAGTATATATACTCAGAACTACTAACGTCGCCCAGGGACATGAATGAACCACTGCATTCAAAGCTTTGTGTCTCCTCCTTTTGTTGTCAGACTGCACTGTGAAATTAAAACAGTATGGGATTTGCAGGAAAACCCCTTTACAGAGGAGTTTTGGGCTGTCAGCTAGCCGCCACTGCCATCCTTTCATGCTTTCCATTTATGTGATGAAACAAGGATTCAACCACCATCCCCTACTTTCATTAACTGCCTTTGTTGGGATCGGGATGAGTCCTGACATCTATGAATGCTCTAGGTGGTGCCCATGACTTTGCTGAATTAATCTCGACGCCTCGATCCCTGCTGCTCTCCTTCTGCAATCAATATAGGCACTTTTGGCCGTTTGGCGCAACTATTTTCCATCAGCCTGATCTTGTATGTGACCTTGGTCTGCGACCTAGAGCCTACACCTAAAGGTGCTTTTGCGACTTTTCCTTTTGGGAGTCTTTACTCCTCTTTTCTCTCAACATTGCGATACCTGAAATCGCAAAATGAATTTTGAGATCGGCGGCTAGGCTTGCTTTAAAATGAACAGCCACAATCCTTTCCTTGACAACACGAAACACCAGCTAAGCGATGAGCGCTATCCGCTCTTTCTAGACCTACTTTCCATGTGATCGGATGTTGAGACCATGAGCTTGATTCCGGGGCGCTTCGCGATTTCGTGTTTCAGGAGTCTTGCCGTGCTCCACTTCTGAAACCCCGACTCATGAAACCGCGAAATTACTTGATCTGGTACCATGCGTCCCTTAGGTTCGGAGCGCTGAGATTGGTCCATCAGATTTTCGGGTCTTGGGAATTTGGGCCATGGATGGAACTTTACAACAAGAATCCTAAACTGCTAATTCTCGATCCTCCGAAATTCGTCGATGTCATATCAACGATCCAGGACTCTTCTCGATCAGACGGCCCATATTTTCCTTTTCACGAATTGGGATTTTGCGACTTTTGTTGAACCATTCTACAACCTCCGAACCCCCGATTCCCATGCTCGTTCTCCATCGGTGACATTTGATATTGCTCACTTGCTTGATCTGATTCCATGTTAGACCACTCCAAGTGCTGCGGCCTGTGACAAACGAAGATTTGGACAACTGACTGGGACTTGGGAAAACATATAATTAGTGCTAGTGGCCAAGGGGCTGAGCTCAAATAGAAAGGAGAACGTAAAGAAATTTTGTAGACTAAAAGGGAGGAAAAATAGAAGGACATGCCCAACAAAATAGAGAAAATTGGGGCAAGGAGACAGACTTGGGTAAGTTGACACACGCCTACAAGGCTTGACAACTTTATGTGATAACATTTGGCTCCACAAGGGATGACATGCTCCCTGCGAGATTCTAAGAACAAGTAGTTCTAGTGCCTTAGATATTGGGTTATGGAGTCTATTAGTCACAGAAAGATAAAAATAAAACAAAAACAAAACAAGGACGGTATTTACAATGGTGGGATGTCGGTTGTGGCTTTTAAAGAAAAAACGTTTTAAGGAAGTGGTCATTTACATGGCCACCAAAAACTTCATCACCTTCCATGTTCTGTCACTTGTAAGTATTGTTCGGAAATGCTTCAGAAATCTTGAAGGGGTCGATTCATAACACCTCAAATTTGGTCTACTTGCCTATGTCCTGCTTCGATGCGACCCATTTTAAGACTAGATCTCCTAGCTGTAAATCTCCTTTTCGTACCTTCCTGTCAAAATCCTGTTTGACTCTCTGCTGATGCTCATGTGCTCTGTCCAGGAGCTACTCTCTTGCCTACTGCACTTCAAACAATTGTAGGATTCTTCTCATCATATCATCGGGCTAACCCTGGTGATCTTGAAATAATTTCGCCACAGGGAAGGCTAGCTGAGAGGGAAAAACTGCTTCGGTTCCATATAACAGCTGGAACAGAGAAACACCGAGAGATCTTTTTGTTGTCACTCTATCGGCCCACAGAGAAAACTTGAGCTTTGAATCCCATGATTTTTTTTTATCCTCTAATAGTCTCTTAATGATTTTTATCAGGTTCTTGTTAGAGGACTCTACCAGTCCATTGCCCTGGGGGTAGTATGGGGTAGAGTGAATCAACTTAATTTTGAACTGCTCACAGAAGCAGATCAATGGTTCAGATTTGAAAGAAGTGGCATTATCTACGATAATTCTTCTCGGGCATCCAAATCTTGCTATGATATCCTCCAGGAAACTGATGATTACCTTGTGGGAAGCGCTCCTTGTGGGGATAGCTTCTATCCACTTGGTAAAATAATCTGTTGCAGTCAGGATCCATCTATGTTGACCGTTGGATGCATGATTAATCTCCCCAATTAAGTCTAGGCCCCACTGCTAGAAGGGATCTGAAGAAACCATAGGTTTCAATGGAAGGGGCTTTAGCTACTACTTTCCTTAGAATTTCTGACATTTAGCATAATCTCCGACTTTTGCGCAAACATCAGTGAATAGAGTAGGCCAGAAATAACCATCCCTGAGAATTTTATGGGATGTCATTCTCCAGAAGTGATGTCCCCCACAAAAATTGTCATGAAAGTCGAACATAATCTTTTGTGCTTCGTGTGGGTCTAAACATCTTAGATGTACCCCCAGGGGGTCTTTCCAATGTAAATTTTTGTCAACAAGACAATATTTAATTTCTTTGAGCTTTAAAGCTCTTTCCTTGTTCCTTTGCATGCCATCGGTGGGCCGCAATTCTTGTAGAAAATATATGACATCCTTGTACCAAGGACATCCCTCTAATTGGGAGTCTGCCTGGGCATTTGTATCATATGGTTCAGCTTGCTGATTTTCTGAGCATTCATTGATGAAGCTTACCCCCAAAGATTTGCAGTTAGATTCAACTAGCAGCTGAAGGAACATATGCAATGATTTTTGACTGCAGGACATATACTCTGAAAGCTTTGAGAGATTTAACCAAAGTGTAGGCCTGCTTCTCCATGATGTCATATTTCACCTCAACATATCTCAAAGCGCGACTGGAAAAGGAAATGAGCTGCTCCAACCCTTCAACATTCTTCTGCAACAAAACGATTGCTACTGTATCATACAGAGAAAAGGAAAAGATCAGGAAATCGTTGGAATAATCAATACTGATCAGCATGGGTGCCTCAGTCAGGGCCTTCTTAATTTGGTTGAAGGACTCTTTGGGCTCAGCAGTCCATTTCACTTAGTTCCCCTTCCTGAGCATGGATGTGAATAATAAGAATACCGAATATCATTGCCCGTGGTGTTTTCCCACATTGCGTTTCCACATAAATCATTGTGTCAATTTTGTGATTGTTGTTCTTGGTTTTATGTGTGTTTAATCTTGCTTGTTGATGTTCTTTTTTTCTTCCAGTGCCCAACAATAAGGAGATAAGTTTAAAATACGATTAAAATAGTAGTTTTTTTTCTTTCACTTTCAAAATTCATATATCTTATGTTATTATTTTCTTTAGGAGACCCCATTTTAGGTCTCAAATTTCCCCTAATAATTTCTCACAAAGGAATGAAAAAATATACAAAGCCTTATTTGTTTAAAATTTGGAAGGATTTTTTATTTCTATAATTTCTCAATTATTCACTAAAGTGATAACAACACTTAACTTATTTATAAAGAGAAGTACTGGCGGATATTCTTTTTGAATCTCTCAAAGAATTAAGAGAATTTTCAAATAAAAAATGGGTCTCAAAACAAAAATGTACTGTCAAAAAAGAAAATTGTTTTTTTTTAATTGTATTTTCGACATTATCTCCTTAACCCAGAAAATTATTTTTTTAATTGTATTTTTGACATTATCTCCTTAACCCATAGTGAGATAAATTGGAAATACATGAAAAAACATTTATCTCGAGGAGGAAGAAGCTACTGTATCGGCCATTTGAATTTCAGTAAAATGAAGAAATGCATTAAACAATGTACTGCTACTCTTCTCTGCTACATCTTTATATACAAGTTTCCCCTTATCTCGAATATTCCACATTCTTTATCATTTAATTAATTTGAGATTTATTTATTTCCAAGTTAATTAATTTTTATTATGGTGAAAAAGAAAATAATATTTTATTTAACTATTTTTTATTAAAATATAATTATTGAAATTTGCAATTTGCAATTTGCATTGTTGGCTTGCCGAAATTATTCCACATTAATTATCATTTAATTAATTAAAAATTCCACACTCTTTATCGTTTAATTAATTAAAAAATACTTATTATTTATTATATTTTTGAATGTGTATTTAAAAATGGTAAATTTTATTATAATTTATTTGTTAACGGGTAGTAAAGCTTATTTTTATATTAAAAAAGTCTTTATAGTCATTGCTTACTTATTTTCATAAAGTTAATTTTTTTTTATAGTATTTAATTTTAATCTCACACATACAATTATATAATTTTCTTTTTATATATTATTATGTTATAATCGTATATTTATTTTTTTAAAACAAAACTTATCATAATTTAATGTAGTGTAAAATTGACTAATGAAATAAAACAAAACCTAGAATGTATATTTAATCATCAATTGAATAGTGTAAAGTTGACTAATGAAATACAACAAAACCTAGAATGTATATTTAATCATCAATTGAATAGTGTAAAGTTGACTGATGAAATACAACAAAACCTAGAATGTATATTTAATCATCAATTGAATAGTGTAAAGTTGAATAATGAAATACAACAAAACCTAGAATCATACAGTATAGTTTACACTATCTCCACTAGAATCATACACTTATACTTTTAAGTAATATATAATCTTAAGACACTTCCCTTATTAAATTTTTAAATATATTTAATAATTTTGTTTTTTTTTTATATTTTATTAACTATATGCATATAAGTTTTTTTTATTTAAAAAACTATATACCATTTAGTGGTCCCATCCTAAATACTAATACTAAACTTCAATGAGTAGATAGTTTTTTTAATAGAAAGAAAATCAACTTTGCAAGATCAAACATGTTCCCTAGTAGGTTTTGTGCTTCCAATATTTGCATGATCATGCATTAGTTACTCCTCTCACCATCCGAGGTCCCCTCCCAAATACTAAACTTGAATGAGTAGATAGTTTCTTTTTAATAGAAAGAAAGTCAACTTTGCAAGATCAAACATGTTCCCTTGCTTTATACAAAGAAGGTTTTGTGCTTCCAATATTTGCATGAGCATGCATTGGTTACTCCTCTCACGATCCCATGCCAACCATTAAACATGGTGAATTAAATAATAATCCATCATTAAGTACATGTAATAAGTACTCCTAACAAAAATGTAAAAATAATATTGCATGGTTTATGTGAACATAAATTTTATTTTGTAATGTAAAGATCATAAGAAACAAATGTAAAACTTTAGTTTTGATTTTGAATTAACAATGTGTTAGCACCAGAAGTCGCCTTTCAGATTGTGGGAAAGGAAAGCCTGATACCCATCAGAATTTATGTCACGGATTGGTTATGAAAGGGTCAAATGAGCTCAGTCTCAAGAAAATATCATCTTAACTCAGGAAACTGGACTGATATGCACGAGCATGTGATGTCTTAGCTTAACTTCATACAGTAAGTTGTAGTAAGGGTGAGTAAGAGGAAAGTTTCATTGAGAAAGTGTCGAGATCTGCCAAGGACATCAAGTCTTTCAGCAACCTAAGGAGGATCAATTTAAACACAATAACTTCTCGAATTTAAATCTCAAAGAAACTGAAAAGAACTATAACAACACTATAATCAAACTTTCATCATAATGCAGTCACAAAATTCAAGTGAATCATTCAATCATGAACTCTTTCAGCCTTAGAGGAAAACAAGGGGGAGTAAGAAAGCTTATTGTCATTAAACAAAAGGTCTCAAATGCATATACGTAACCAGATAACCAGAGAGTTCATTACAACTTTACAATTCGGGAGCTTTTCTCTACCATTGACCATTATAAAATACCAAAACTGAGTATATATACTCAGAACTGCTAACGTCCCCCAGGGACATGAATGAACCACTACATTCAAAGCTTTGCATCTCCTCCCTCTGCTGTCAGTATGCACTTGTCTTCCTTTGCTAGATGTGAAATTAAAACAGTATGGGATTTGCAGGAAAACCCCTTTACAGAGGAGTTTTGGATTGTCAGCTAGCCGCCACTGCCATCCTTTCATTCTTTCCATTTACGTGATGAAACAAGTTTTCAATCACCATCCCCTACTTTCATTAACTGCCTTCGTTGGGATCAGGATGAGTCCTGACATCCATGAATGCACTAGGTGGTGCCCATGACTTTGCTGAATTAATGTCGACACCTCGAGCCCTGCTGCTCTCCTTCTACAATCAATATAGGCACTTTCGGCCCTTTGGCACACCTGTTTTCCATCAGCATGATCTTTTATGTGACCTTGGGCTCCAACCTATAGCCTACACCTAAAGGTGCTTTAACGACTTTTCCTTTCGGGAGTCTTTAATCCTCTTTGCTCTCAACATCGTGATACCCTAAATTGCGAAATGACTTTTGAGATCGACAGCTAGGCTTGCTTTAAAATGAACGGCCACAGTCCTTTCCCTGACAACATCAAACACCAGCTAAGCAATGAGCGCTAGCCCCTCTTTCTAGACCTGCTTCCCATGTGATCGGACGTTGAGACCATGAGCTTGATTCTGGGGTGCTTCGTGATTTCATGTTTCGGGAGTCTTGCCCTGCTCCACTTCCGAAACCCCGACTCGCGAAATCGTGAAATTACTTGATCTGGTGCCATGCGTCCATTAGGTTTGGAGGGTTGAGATTGGTCCATCAGATTTTTGGGTCTCGGGACTTTGGGCCATGGATGAAACTTTACGACAAAAATCCTGAACTCCCGATTCTCGATCCTCCGAAATTCGTCCATGTCATATCAACAATCCACGACTCTTCTCCATCGGACGACCCATATATTCCTTTTCGTGAATTGGGATTTTGCGACTTTTGCTGAACCATTCTACAACCTCCTAACCCCCGATTCCCATTCTCATTCTGCATTGGCGAAAACTGATATTGCTCGCTCGCTTGATCTGAGTCCATGTTATACCACTCCAAGCGCTGCGGCCTATGACAAACAAAGATTTGGACAACTGACTGGGACTTGGGAAAACATAAGATTAGTTCTAGTGGCCAAGGGGCTGAGCTCAAATAGAAAGGAGAACATAAAGCAATTTTTCATACTAAAAGGGAGGAAAAACAGAAGGACATGCCCAACAAAATAGAGAAAATTGGGGATAGGAGACAAACTCAGGTAAGTTGACACACGCCTACAGGGCTTGACAACTTTATGTGATAACATTTGGCTCCACAAGGGATGACATGCTCCCTATGAGCTTCCAAGAACAAGTAGTTCTAGTGCCTTAGATATTGGGTTATGGAGTCTATCAGTCACAGAAAGATAAAAATAAAACAAAAACAAAACAAGGACGATATTTACAATGGTGGGACGTCGGTTGTGGCTTTTAAAGAAAAAACGTTTTTAGGAAGTGGTCATTTACATGGCCACCAAAAACTTCATCACCTTCCATATTCTGTCACCTGTAAGTATTGTTCGAAAATGCTTCAGAAATCTTAAAGGGGTCGATCCATAACACCTCAAATTTGGTCTGCTTGCCTCTGTCCTGCTTCGGTGCGACCCATTTTAAGACTAGATCTCCCAGTTGGAAATCTCCTTTTTGTACCTTCCTATCAAAATCATGTTTGACTCTCTGTTGATGCTCATGTGCTCTGTCTAGGAGCTACCTTCTTTCCTGCTGCACTTCGAACAATTGAAGGATTCTTCTCATCATATCATCGGGCTAACCCTGGTGATCTTGAAATAATTTCGGCGCAGGCAAGGCCAGTTGAGAGGGAAAAGCTGTTTCGGTTCCATATACCAGCTAGAACAGAGAAACACCGAGAGATATTTTTTTTGTCACTCTATCGGCCCACAGAGCAAACATGAGCTTTGAATCCCATGATTTTTTTTTATCTTCTAATATTCTCTTAATGATTTTTATCAGGTTCTTGTTAGAGGACTCTACCAGTCCATTTCCCTGAGGGTAGTATGGGGTAGAGTGAATCAACTTAATTTTGAACTGCTGATAGAAGCAGATCAATGGTTCAGATTTGAAAGAAGTGGCATTATCTGTGACAATTCTTCACGGGCATCCAAATCTTGCTATGATATCCTCCAGGAAACTGATGATTACTTTGTGGGAAGCGCTCCTTGTGGGGATAGCTTCTATCCACTTGGTAAAATAATCTATGGCAGTCAGGATCCATCTATGTTGACCATTGGATACAAGATTAATATCCCCAATGAATTCTAGGCCCCACTGCTAGAAGGGATTTGAAGCAACCACATGTTTTAATGGAAGGGGCTTTAGCTGCTGCTTTCCTTAGAATTTCTGACATTTAGCACAGGCTCTGACTTTTGCACAAACATCAGTTAATAGAGTAGGCCAGAAATAACCATCCATGAGAATTTTATGGGCTGTCATTCTCCAGAAGTGATGTCCCCCACAAAAACTGTCATGAAATTCTGACATAATCTTTTGTGCTTCGTGTGGGTCTAAACATCTTAGATGTGACCCCAGGTTGTCTTTCCAATATAAATTTTTGTCAACAAGGCAATATTTAATTTCTTTGAGCTTTAAAGCTCTTTCCTTGTTCCTTTCCATGCCATCGGTGGGCCACAATTCTTGTAGAAAATATATGACATCCTTGTACCAAGGACATCCCTCTAATCAGGAGTCTGCCTGAACTTTTGTATCATACAGTTCAACTTGCTGATTTTCTGAGCATTCATTGATGAAGCTTACCCCCAAAGATTTGCAGTTAGATTCAACTAGTAGTCTGGATAAACCTTGACCCTAATCAGTTTGGTGGGTTTTATCTCTAGGTCAAATTCAAGGATTTTGGAAATCCATCGGCTCCTCCTTCCATCTATGTCTGGTTGAATGAGAATTTCCTTTATGGCAGTTGAAGGAACATATGCAGTGATTTTTGACTACAGGACATATACTCTGAAAGCTTTGAGAGATTTAACCAAAGTGTAGGCCTTCTTCTTTATCATGTCATATTTCACTTCAACATCTCTCAATGCCCGACTGAAAAAGGAAATGGGTTGCTCCAACCCTTCAACATTCTTATGCAACAAAACGGTTGCTACTGTATCATACGAAGAAAAGGAAAAGATCAGGAAATCATTGGCATAATCAGGACTGATCAACATGGGTGCCTCAGTTAGGGCCTTTTTAATTTGGTTGAAGGACTCTTTGGGCTCAACAGTCCATTTCACTTTGTTTCCCTTCCTGAGCATGGTTGTGAATAATAAGAATACCGAATATCATTGCTCGTGGTGTTTTCCCACATTGGGTTTCCACATAAATCATTGTGTCAATTGTGTGATTGTTGTTCTTGGTTTTATGTGTGTTTAATCTTGCTTGTTGATGCTCTTTTTTTCTTCCAGTGCCCAACAATAAGGAGATAAGTTGAAAATACGATTAAAATAGTAGTTTTTTTTCTTTCACTTTCAAAATTCATATATCTTATGTTATTATTTTCTTTAGGAGACCCCATTTTAGGTCTCAAATTTCCCCTAATAATTTCTCACAAAAGAATAAAAAAATATACAAAACCTTATTTGTTTAAAATTTGGAAGTATTTTTTATTTCTATAATTTCTCAATTATTCACTAAAGTGATAACAACAGTTAACTTATTTATAAAGAGAAGTATTGGGGTATATTCTTTTTGAATCTGTCAAAGAATTAAGAGAATTTTCATATAAAAAATGGGTCTCAAAACAAAAAAGTACTATCAAAAAAGAAAATTGTTTTTTTTAATTGTATTTTCGACATTATCTCCTTAACCTATAAAATTGTTTTTTTAATTGTATTTTCGACATTATCTCCTTAACCCATAGTGAGATAAATTGGAAATACATGAAAAAATATTTATCTCGGGGAAGAAGCTACTCTATCGACCATCTGAATGTCGGTAAAATGAAGAAGTGCATTAAACAACATACCACTACTCTTCTCTGTTACATGTTTATATACAAGTTTCCCCTTATCTCAAATATTCCACATTCTTTATCATTTAATTAATTTGGGATTTATTTATTTCCATGTTAATTAATTTTTATTATGGTGAAAAAGAAAATAATATTTATTTAACTATTTTTTATTAAAATATAATGATTGGAATTTGAAATTTGCACTGTTGGATTGCCGAAATTATTCCACATTCTTTATCATTTAATTAATTAAAAATTCCACACTCTTTATCATTTAATTAATTAAAAAATACCTATTATTTATTATATTTTTGAATGTGTATTTAAAAATGGTAAATTTTATTGTAATTTATCTGTTAACGGGTAGTAAAGCTTATTTTTATATTAAAAAAAGTCGATATCTCTTATAGTCATTGCTTACTCATTTTCATAAAGTTAATTTTTTTTTGATAATATTTAATTTTAATTTCACACATACAATTATATAATTTTTTTTTATATATTATTATTTTCTAACCGTATATTTTTTTTTTTTAAACAAAACTTATCATAATTTAATGTAGTGTAAAATTGACTAATGAAATAAAACAAAACCTAGAATGTATATTTAATCATCAATTGGATAGCGTAAAGTTGAGTAATGAAATACAACAAAACCTAAAATGTATATTTAATCATCAATTGAATAATGTATAGTTGACTAAGGAAATACAACAAAACCTAGAATCATACAATATAGCTTACACTATCTCCACTAGAATCATACACTTATACTTTTTAGTAATATATAATCTTAAGACACTTCCCTTATTAAATTTTTAAATATATTTAATAATTTTTATTTTTTTTAATATTTTATTAACTATATGCATATAAGTTTTTATTTTATTTAAAAAACTATATACCATTTAGTGGTCCCATCCCAAATACTCATACTAAACTTCAATGAGTAGATAGTTTTTTTAATACAAAGAAAATCAACTTTGCAAGATCAAACATGTTCTCTAGTAAGTTTTGTGTTTCCAATATTTCCATGATCATGCATTAGTTACTCCTCTCACCATCCGAGGTCCCATCCCAAATACTAAACTTCAATGAGTAGATAGTTTCTTTTTAATAGAAAGAAAATCAACTTTTCAAGATCAAACATGTTCCCTCGCTTTATACAAAGTAAGTTTTATGCTTCCAATATTTGCATGAGCATGCATTGGTTACACCTCTCACGATCCCATGCCAACCATTAAACATGGTGAATTAAATAATAATCCATGATTAAGTACATGTAATAAGTACTCCTAACAAAAATATAAAAATAATATTGCATGGTTTATGTGAACATAAATTTTATTTTGTAATGTAAAGATCATAAGAAACAAATGTAAAACTTTAGTTTTGATTTTGAATTAACAATGTGTTAGCACCAAAAGTCTCCTTTCAGATTGTGGGAAAGGCAAGCCTGATACCCATCAGAATTTATGTCACAGATTGGTTATGAAAGGGTCAAATGAGCGCAGTCTCAAGAAAATATCGTCTTAACTCAGGAAACTGGACTGATATGCACGAGCATGTGATGTCTTAGCTTAACTTCAGACAGTAAGTTGTAGTAAGGGTGAATAGGAGGAAATTTTCGTTGAGAAAGTGTAGAGATCTGCCAAGAACATCAAGTCTTTCAGCAACCCAAGGAGGAACAATTTAAACACAAGAACTTCTCGAATTTAAATCTCAAAGAAACTGAAAGGAACTATAACAACAGTATAATCAAACTTTCATCATAATGCAGTCACAATAATTCAAGTGAATCATTCAATCATGAACTCTTTCAGCCTCAGAAGAAAACAAGGGGGAGTAAGAAAGTTGATTGTCATTAAACAAGATGTCTCAAATGCATATACATAACTAGATAACCAGAGAGTTCATTACAACTTTACAATTCGAGAGCTTTTTTCTACCATCGACCATTACAAAATACCAAAACTGAGTATATATACCCAGAACTACTAACATCCCCCAGGGACATGAATGAACCACTGCATTCAAAGCTTTGCGTCTCCTTCTGTTGTCAGACTGCACTTGTCTTCCTCTGTCAGATGTGAAATTAAAACAGTATGGGATTTGCAGGAAAACCCCTTTACAGAGGAGTTTTGGGTTGTCAGCTAGCCGCCACTTTCATCCTTTCATGCTTTCCATTTATGTGATGAAACAAGTTTTCAACCACCATCCCCTACTTTCATTAACTGCCTTCGTTGGGGTCGAGATGAGTCCTGACATCCATGAATGCACTAGGTGGTGCCCATGACTTTGCTGAATTAATGTTAATGCCTCGAGCCCTATTTCTCTCCTTCTACAATCAATATAGGCACTTTCAGCCCTTTGGCGCAGCCCTTTTCCATCAACCTGATCTTGTATGTGACCTTGGGCTGCGACCTAGAGCCTACACCTAAAGGTGCTTTCACGAATTTTCGTTCCGGGAGTCTTTAATCCTCTTTGCTCTCAACATCGCGATACCTTAAATCACGAAATGACTTTTGAGATCGACGACTAGGATTGCTTTAAAATGAACGACCACAATCCTTTCCCTGACAACATGAAACACCAGCTAAGAGATGAGCACTAGCCCCTCTTTCCAGACCTACTTCCCATGTGATCGGATGTTGAGACCATGAGCTTGATTCTGGGGCGCTTCGTGATTTCATGTTTCGGGAGTCTTGCCGTGGTCCACTTCCGAAACCCTGACTCGTGAAACCGTGAAATTACTTGATCTAGTGCCATGCATCCCTTAGGTTCAGAGGGTTGAGATTGGTCCATCAGATTTTCGGGTCTCAAGACTTTGGCCTTCGGTGCATCCCATTTTAAGACTAGATATCCCAGCTGGAAATCTCCTTTTCACACCTTCATGTCAAAAGCCTGTTTGACTCTCTGTTTATGCTCATGTGCTCTGTCTAGGAGCTACTCTCTTGCCTGCTGCACTTTGAACAACTACAGGATTCTTCTCATTATATCATCGGGCTCACCCTAGTGATATTGAAATAATTTCACCATGGGCAAGGCCAGCTGAGAGGGAAAAATTGCTTCGGTCCCATATACCAGCTGGAACAGAGAAACACCGAGAGATATTTTTTTTTTCACTCTATCGTCCCATAGAGAAAACATGAGCTTTGAATCCCATGCTTTTTTTTTATCCTCTAACAGTCTCTTAATGATTTTTATCAGGTTCTTGTTAGAGGAATCTACCAGTTCATTGCCGTGGGGGTAGTATGGGGTAGAGTGAATCAACTTAATTTTGAACTTCTCATAGAAGAGGATCAATGGTTTAGATTTGAAAGAAGTGGCATTATCTATGACAATTCTTCTCGGGCATCCAAATATTGCTATGATATCCTCCAGGAAACTGATAACTACCTTGTGGGAAGTGCTCCTTGTGGGGATAGCTTCTATCCACTTGGTAAAATAATATGTGGCAGTCAAGATCCATATATGTTGACCGTTGGATGCAGGATTAATATCCCCAATGAATTCTATGCCCCACTGATACAAGGGATCTGAAGCAACCATAGGTTTCAATGGAAGGGGCTTTAGTTGCTACTTTCCTTAGAATTTCTGACATTTAGCACAGGCTCTGACTTTTGCATGAACATCAGTGAATAGATTAGGCCAGAAATAACCATCGCTGATAATTTTATGGGCTATCATTCTCTATAAGTGATGTCCCCCACACAAACTGTCATGAAATTTCGACATAATCCTTTGTGCTTCGTGTGGGTCTAAACATCTTAGAAGTACCCCCAGGGGGTCTTTCCAATATAAATTTTTATCAACAAGGCAATATTTAATTTCTTTGAGCTTTAAAGCTCTTTCCTTGTTCCTTTTCATGCCATCGGTGGGCCACAATTCTTGTAGAAAATATATGACATCCTTGAACCAAGGACATCCCTCTAATTGGGATTCTGCCTGACCATTTGTATCATATAGTTCAGCTTGCTGATTTTCTGAGCATTCATTGATGAAGCTTACCCCCATAGATTTGCAATTAGATTCAGCCAACAGTTTGGATAAACCTTGACCTTTAATCATTTTGGTGGGCTTTATCTCCAGGTCAAATTAGAGGATTTTGGCAATCCATCGGCTCCTCCTTCCATCTATGTCTGGTTGAATGAGAATTCCCTTTACGGCGGCTGAAGGAACATATGCAGTGATTTTTGACTGCAGGACATATACTCTGAAAGCTTTGAGAGATTTAACCAAAGTGTAGGCTTGCTTCTCCATCATTTCATATTTCACCTCAACATCTCTCAATGCCTGACTAAAAAAGGAAATGAGCTGCTCCAACCCTTCAACATTCTTCTGCAAAAAAACAGTTGCTACTGTATCATACAAAGAAAAGGAAAAGATCAGGAAATCATTGGCATAATCAGGACTGATTAGCATGGGTGTCTCAGTCAAGGCCTTCTTAATTTGGTTGAAGGACTCTTTGGGCTTAACAGTCCATTTCACTTCATTCCCCTTCTTGAGCATGGTTGTGATATGCTTCATTAATTTGACAAAATTGGAAACAAACTATCTTAGAAAATTAACTTGGTCCATCGGTTTTTCGAGTCTCAGGACTTTGGGCCATGGATGAAAATTTATGACAAGAATCTTAAACTCTCGATTCCCGATCCTCTGAAATTCACCGATTTCATATAAATGACCCACAACTCTTCTTGATCGGACGACCAAGATTTTCCTTTTCATGAATCAGGTTTTCACGACTTCTGCTGAACAATTCTATGACCTTCGAACCCTTGATTCCCACACTCATTCTCCATCGACGACAATTGATCTTGCTCACTCGCTTGATCTAAGTCCATGTTAGAAAACTCTAGGCATTGCGGCCTATGACAAATGAAGATTTGGACAACTTACTAGGACTTGGGAAAACATATGATTAGTGTCAGTGGCCAAGGGGATGAAATCAAATAGAAAGGTGAACATAAAGCAATTTTGTAGACTACAAGGGAGGAAAAACACAAGGACATGGCCAAAAAAATAGAGAAAATCGGGGCAAGGAGACAAACTCATGTAAGTTGACACATGCCTATGGGCCTTGAAAACTTTATGTGATAACATTTGGCTCCACAAGGGATGGCATGCTCTCTGCAAGCTGCCAAGAACAAGTAGATCCAATGCGTTAGCTATTGGTTTATCGAGTCTATCAGTCACAGAAAGATAAAAATAAAACAAAATCAAAACAAGGACGATATTTACAATGGTGGGATGCCAGTTGCGACTTTTAAACAAAAAACGTTTTTAGGAAGTGGCCATTTATAGGGCCACCAAAAACTTCATCACCTTCTAGATTCTGTAACCTCTAAGTATTGTTCAGAAATGCTTCAGAAATATTGAAGGGGTCGATCCATAAGGCCTAAAATTTGGTATGCTTGCCTTTGTCCTGCTTCGGTGCATCCCATTTTAAGACTAGATCTCCCAGCTGGAAATATCCTTTTCGCACCTTCTTGTCAAAAGCCTGTTTGACTCTTTATTGATGCTCATGTTCTCTATCCAAGAGTTGCTCTCTTGCCTACTTCAATTCAACCAATCGTAGGATTCTTCTCATCATATCATCGTGCTCAACTTGGTGATCTTGAAAGAATTTCTTCACAGGCAAGGCCAGCTGAGAGGGAAAAAATGCTTCGGTTCCATATACCAGCTGGAATGGAGAAACACCGAGAGAGATTTTTGTTTTCACTCTATCCACAGAGAAAATTTGAGCATTGACTCCCATGCTTTTTTGTTATCCTCTAACAATCTCTTAATGATTTTGATCTGGTTCTTGTTAGAGGACTCTGCCAGTCCATTTCCATGGGGGTAGTATGAGGTAGAGTGAATCAACTTAATTTCAAACTGCTCATAGAAGTAGATCAATGGTTCATCTTTGAAAGAAGTGGCATTACTTGTGAAAATTCTTCTCGGGCAGCCAAATATTTCTATGATATCCTCCAGGAAACTGATGATTACCTTGTGGCAAGCACTCCTTGTGGGGATAGATTCTATCCACTTGGTAAAATAATCTGTGGAAGTCAGGATCCACTTATGTTCCCTACTGGATGTAGGATGAATCTCCCCAATGAAGTCTAGGCCCCACTACTGGAAAGGCCCTGAAGCAACCACATGTTTCAATGGCAGGGGCTTTAGCTGCTGCTTTCCTGAGAATTTCTGACATTTAGCACAGGATCTGAATTTTGTGCAAACATCAGGGAACATAGTAGGCCAGAAATAACCATCCCTGAGAATTTTATGGGTTGTCGTTCTCTAGAAGTGATGTCCCCCACACAAAATTTCATGAAATTTCGACATAATCCTTTGTGCTTCATGTGGGTCTAAACATCTCAGAAGTACCCTCAGGGGGTCTTTCTAATATAATTTTTTATCAACAAAGAAATATTTAATTTCTTTGAGCTTTAAATCTCTTTCCTTATTTCTTTGCATGCC
>ML790409.1:219447-233037 GCA_009831015.1 Picea engelmannii
TCCTGCTAATTGGGGGTCTTCCTCAACATTTGTATCATACAATTCATCTTGTTGATTTTCTGAGAGTTCATTGATGAAGCTTACCCCAAAAGATTTACAGTTAGATTTAGCTAGCAATATGGATAAACCTTGACCTTGAATTAGTTTGGTGGGCTTTATCTCCAGGTCAAATTCGAGGATTTTGGTAATCCATCAACTCCTCCTTCCATCTATGTTTGGCTAAATGAGAATTTCCTTTATGGCGGCTGGAGGAACATATGTAGTGATTTTGTACTGTGGGACATAGACTCTGAAAGATTTGAGAGATTTAACCAAAGCATAGGCCTTCTTCTCCATCATGTCATATTTAACCTCAAAATCTCTCAATGCCCGAATGAAAAATAAAATGGGTTGCTCCAACCCTTTAGCATTCTTCTGCAACAAAATGACTACTATTGTATCATATGAAGCAAAGGAAAAGATTAGAAATTCCTTGGAATAATCAGGACTGATCATCAGTGCCTTCTTAATTTGTTTGAAGGACTCTTTGGGCTCAACAGTCCATTTCACTTCATTCCCCTTCCTGAGCATGGTTGTGATATGCTTCATTAATTTGACAAAATTGGAAACAAACCTTCTTCAAAAATTAACTTTCCCCAAGAAAGACTGGACCTCTTTCTTGGATCTTGGGAGTGACAAGGCTTGGATTGCTTCCACTCTTCTGGGGCCAATTATCACTCCCTCAGCAAATACTATATGCCCCAATAATTTTCCCTCCTTCATGGAAAATAACGATTTCTTGGGATTTAAGGAGAGACCAAAATTTCTACATTTCAAGAAAACCCCTTTTAAATGCTCGCAGTGCTCTCTATATGATCTGGAGAAGAATATGATATCGTCTAGATAGATGACCACAAACTTGTCCTTTTCTCTAATGAAAGTGATATCCATGGCTCTCTGAAAGGTTTCCCCCACGTTCATCAACCCAAAGGGCATTTTGGCATACATGAATGTACCCCAAGGAGTGGCGAAGGTTGTTTTTTCTCTGTCTTCAGAAATTACCTATATTTGATTGTATCCTGAAAATTCGTCAATCATGGATATCCTTGATGCACCAATTACTCTTTGTAATATGTGCTCCATTTTCAGCAAGGAGTACTTGTCTTTCTTGGAACTCTGGTTCAAGTTCCTGAAATCGACACAAAGTCTGATTTCCCCACTCTTCTTTCTCATTGGAACCATGTTGGCCACCCACTCTGAATATCTCAAAGGCACGATGATCTGGGCATCCAACAATTTATTTACCTCTCTCTCCATGATAGGCAATAGCATAGGATTTATTTTTCTTAATTTCTGCCTAAATGGTTTTCCCTCCTCTTTCAGTGGAATCTTATGCTCAATAACGCTAGTGTCATACGTTTTGAGGTCTTCATAGGTCAAGGAAAACACATCAGTGAATTCTTTTAACAACTCAACATACTCGGCCCTCTGCTCCTTTGGTAGGATGCTTGACAACTTAACAAACTTTCGATCCTCCTCTATACCAATGTTGCACTCAGCTACATCAACATCCTCAGTTGGGCCTTTAAGATTTACTTCCACATCGTTCCCATCGAACAATATTTCTAGGGGAACCAATCCCATTGGAATGTGATTGCTAGGCAGTTGAACAATATGGTGATTATAAATTTTATTCAAAAATACTTTAGGGGAAGGGACACCCTCGAAATCATGATCCTGATCAATGTGTAATGCAGAGAACTCATCAACCGAATCAAGAAATATTTTGATTTCGAGATCATCCTCAAACACCTTCCAATGCTTGATATTATTAGGTACAGAGGGCCTATATCTAATTTCAACATCATACCTAAGCTTAGGTGGTAGTGGGATCCTGAACTGGATTGCTAAGACAATCAGAGAATCAACCATGACATTTTCTTCCCTGGGAACAAATGAAATGTTGAAGGCCAAGAAAAAGCTGTCAATTAGGTCCCACACTTCATTTCTGTAACTTTTGAGCCGAGGGTGCTTGTCTTGATAAGCCTTTTTGATATGATGGACAATCAACTCAACATCCCCGAACATTGTTATCTCCTCAATTTCCATGTCCTTTGCATCTCTTAAGCCCAGACAAAGAGATTCATGCTCTGCCACATTATTGGTAGTTTCAAATTGTAATTTGTATGACGGAAATATGGTTTCTTGACAAGGCGACACAAAAACTACTCTAGTACCAACACCTTCCCTAGAAGAGGCTCCGTCAAAGAACATATTCCACATAGAAGTAGTTGGGGGAGGTATTTCATGAAAAGAAATGGGTTGCTTTATGATTTTAAGAGGGGCTTCAGGAGTGTCGGTGAGCTGCAACAAGGTAGATCCAAAATCAGTATCAAGGGAAAAGATAGGATGATTGGTAGGATTAGTTTCATCACTGATAATGTAGGCCAACTGAGATTCTCTATACAGTCTCCTATGTTCCCCCACAAAGACTGGAATGGTAGCATATATGAGGTCCATCTGTAATGTTCCTCTGAGTCTTTTTATCCAAGATCTTGACAACAACATGCCAAACTTGGGAGGAACGTCAACCACCACAATATCCATGAGCACAATTTTCATGGGTAGCTGGAACAATGTCACCACTAGATCCTTGATGACTCCAAGACATTGTACCCTCCTTGAATAAAAAAAATACAAATCATGATAGGCCTTTTTTATTTCTAATTCGAGTTCTTCCATGATGGTTTTTGGCATTAGATTATGAGATGCCCCTGAGTCCATATGACAATTATGCAACACGTTATCATGTATATTTATGGATGTGTAGAAAGGAGGGGATGAATCATCTCTATATCCTACCATAGGACCTAAGATGACTGCTGGTTTTTCATCTTAGAGATTCACTGAGTCTGTGGAGTGGTAGGATGGCTCAGACTGCAACAACTTAGAGAGGGATCTTTTGAAGTCTTCATTCTTGACTAGCTATGAAAGGGGAACATGGATTTTGATCATCTGAATTTCATGTTCAAAGCTAAAGGAGGAAGGGGGCTTTAGAATTTCTCTCACTTTTGGGACAGGATCTTTGGCTATGGGTGGGGGATTCTGAGCTTTCTTTTCTTTGCTTCTTTTCATTGTGTCTCTAGCAACCTTTTCTTCTCTAGAGGGTTGATCAGGGATGTCAGAGTTCCCTTCTCTCTCCTTAGACCAAAGGTTGTATTTATTGGGGCCATTATTTGTCTTCTCACCCTTACTTAGCTCATTTATTTGGCTGTTCATGAGGGACTCCTCGTATGCAGATTGAGTCAAATGGGGGAAAGGGGAGGCGTCTCCAATACAATGAATTTTAGGGTCAATCTCTTCTTCTTCCCTTTCCTGATGATCAACCAGGTTAGTTTGAAGAGGGGTTTGAATTTTCTGATCATTCTTATCTCTATTGCTTTGTTCCCTTGGCATAATATGAGGAGCATTATTATTTAGTCTCCTGAAGTTGCCTCTGTTATCATCATTTGAGACATTCTTTTAAATTTTCTTCCCCTCGAATTTCATCTTCTCCATTTCTATAGACATGTAATTCACCATCTTGGTCAATTCATCTACTTGAGGGTGAGATGCAGAAGAACCAGAGGTTGAGGCCTCAGATCTCCCTCTTCCCTTGTCTCTGTCAGATATGCTTCTGATCCTGTCAATTGCCAACACATTGGATTCTACTTCCAGGGCCGCATCTTGCATATTAGCCAAGGAAGTAGCTCTTCTCTCTCCGAGAAGGACGCATAAATCGAGGTCAAAAGAACTAACATAAGTGATTTTGGCAGAGGCTTCTATGGGGTTTATCTTAGCAGGGATCTTATTGTACATATTATTGAATCTTTTGGAGAAGTCAGAGAGAGATTCTCCCTCTTTTCTTTTCAAGGATCCAAATTCTGTGATATAATACATAAAATATTTTTTATCCCACCACTGCCTCAAGAAAGCATCATCTAGAGATTCAATCCCAATAATAGATCTAGGAGTCAATCTCCTAAATCATTTCCTAACCTCACCATCGAGGCTTTGAACAACGATTCTCATCCAGACATCTTCATTTTCAATGTTCAGATTGTCTGCATAGCCGTTGAAGGAAACAAGGTGCTCTTCAATAGTTATGTATTCCTCTCTAGTGAATTAGGCATATACTTTAGATAATATCCAATAGGGAGAGCATTCATGGGTTGAGGTAGGACTAAAGGAGCATATCTTACAGCCACTATGGCATCCATTCTATTTCTAGGAGGAATGGAACCTGCCATAGGGATGATAAGCGAAGGAGAACTAGGAGGGGAAGAGGTTGGAACTAGGGAGACTTGAACTGAGCCTCTGGGAGGAAAGGAAAAGAACAGAGGATTCAAAGAAAAGGCTAAAGGGTTTGAAGGGAAAGAGGTTCCCCTACCTATAGAAGCAACAATAATAGGAGGAGGAGTGGTAAAGCCCGGGGTAGGAAAATCTTCAGACATGTTGGGTCTAAACCATGGTATAATTTCAGGGGAGAGAGGAGTGACAAGGCTTTCTCCCTCCAATCCCAGACCAGGAGGGGAAAACTCAACAAGAACACTCCCAAAATTTAAATTTTGGGAAAATCCAATAGAAGGTATAACAGGGGAATGAGAAGAAGAAATTGGAGTTTCTAAAGAAGGACCATGAAAATCATTAGAAATACCTAGTTCAATAGTAGAAGTTCCTTCTCGAGGAGCCTTTCCTTTCTGATAATTTTCTCTGGGTCAGATTCAGGTGTTTCTAAAGGCAGTTGTGGAGTAGACCTTGTGTGTCTGCCTCTAAAAGCCACAGCTGAAACAATGGAGTTGCCAATGGATTTGCATCAATGTAGTCACCACAGTGGAGTCGCCAAGTACACAGCTACAATCTTTGACATACGAAGTTCTGATGCACCTTCAAAACCAGTAATCTTTGTCGTTCAATCCCATGGAAAATATTCAATTTTGTCCGCGACAATGGCGCCAGAAATGTTAGCAGTAGAAGTTGCCTTTCATATTTTAGGAAAGGAAAGCCTGATACCCATCAAAATTTATGTCACGAATTGGTTATGAAAGGGTCAAATGGGTGTGGTCTCAAGAAAATGTCATCTTACCTCAAGAAACTGGATTGATATGCATGAGCATGTGAGGTCTTAGCTTTACTTCAGACAGTAAGTTGTAGTAAGGGTGAGTAGGAGGAAAGTTTCGGTGAGAAAATGTAGAGATCTGCCAAGGACATCAAGTCTTTCAATAGCCCAAGGAGGAACAATTTAAACACAATAACTTCTCAAATTTAAATCTCAAAGAAACTGAAAGTAACTATAACAACACTATAATAAAACTTTCATCATAACACAGTCACAATATTTCAAGTGAATCATTCAATCGTGAACTCTTTCAGCCTTAGAGGAAAACAAGGGGGAGTAAGAAAGTTGACTATCCTTAAACAAGAGGTCTCAAATGCATATACATAACCAGATAACCAGAGAGTTCATTAAAATTTTACAATTTGGGAGATTTTGATTACCATCGACCATTACAAAATATCAAAACTAAGTATATATACTCAGAACTGCTAATCTCCCCCAGGGACATGAACAAACCACTGCATTCAAAGATTTTTGTATCCTCCTTTTGTTGTCAGGCTGCACTTGTCTTCCTCTATCAGATGTGAAATTAAAACAGTATGGGATTTTCAGGAAAACCCCTTTACAGAGGAGTTCTAGGCTGTCAGCTAGCCGCCATGGCCATCCTTTCATGATTTCCATTTATGTGATGAAACGAGGTTTCAACCACCATCCCCTAATTTAAATAACTTCCTTCGTTGGGATCAGTATAAGTGATGGCATCCATGAATTCTCTAGGTGGTGCCCATGACTTTGTTGAATTAATCTCGATGCCTCATGCCTTGCTCCTCTCTTTCTGCAATCAATATAGGAACTTTCGTCCCTTTGGTGTGACTCTTTTCCATCAACCTGATATTGTATGTGACGTTGGGCTGCGACCTTGAGCCTACACCTAAACACACTTTCAGGACTTTGCCTTTCGGTATTCTTTACTCCTGTTTGCTCTCAACATCGCGATACCCGAAATTGTGAAACGACTTTCGAGATCGGTGGCTAGGATTTCTTTAAAATGAATGGCCATGATCCTTTCCATAACAACAAGAAACACCAGCTAAGAGATGAGTGCTAGACCTTCTTTCCAGAACTTCTTCCCATGTGATCAGACGCTGAGACCATGAGCTTTATTCCAGGGTGCTTCACGATTTTTCATTTTGGAAGTCTTGTCGTGCTCCACTTCTGAAACCTCGACTCACAAAATCCCAAAATTACTTGATCTGGTGCCACGTGTCCCTTAGGTTGGGATGGATGATATTGGTCCACCATCTTTTCAAGTCTCGGGACTTTGGGCCATGGATGAAACTTTACAACAAGAATCCCAAACTCTTGATTCCCGACCCTTTGAAATTTGTCGATGTCAGATCAATGACCCACGACTCTTCTCGATCGGACGACCTAGATTTGTCTTTTCATGAATTAGTATTTCATGACTTCTACTGAACAGTTCTACCACCTTCAAACTCCTAATTCCCGCACTCGTTCGCCATTGGCGACAACTGATATTTCTCACTCGCTTGATCTAATTCCATGTTAGACCACTCCAAGTGCTGCAGCCTGTGACAAATGAAGATTTGGACAAATGACTGGGACTTGGGAAAACATATGATTAGTGTCAGTGGCCAAGGGGCTGAGCTCAAACATAAAGGTGAACATAAATCAATTTTTCATACTACAAGGGAGTAAAAACACAAGGACATGGCCAACAAAATAGAGAAAATCGGGGCAAGAAGATAGACTCGGGTAAGTTGACACACGCCTATGGCCCTTGACAGCTTTATGTGATAACACAATGCATATTTGTACATATAATGAATTGTCAAGGATCACCATGTAATATGTAAATATTGTCCATTTACTATTAATAATAAAAATACATCACACAAGAAAGGACAAAAACATGGAGGGCTATGATTTCACAAGAGAGGAAAGAAAAGGGGTTTTGGGGGCTCAAAGGGGCCAAAGAAAAATTATTATATTTTATTCATAGTCTAAAGTCTTTTCTTATGTCATCCTATGTCATACCAAGCATGATCTATAAACTACCCTGAATATTCCACTAGAATAGTCCATCACAACATATCTTGTATTATACTAAAATCCTTTATTATATCAGTTTATTTTCCTTAGATGTTAGATTTTTAATCACTAGCTTAATTTCTCAAATTAATGAAATAACCAAAATGTGAAAATGAAATACTATGCAAAAGAACAAACCATCCACACAAATTAACACAAGATATATCCAATAAAACCCAATATGGGAGAAAAACCCATCTATAAGGTGAGGCCTATGCTTTGTTCTCTTTTCTTCAATAATGAAATGCAAGTACAAAGAGACGGGTGAACTCGCTATGGATTTTCCTATGACTCTATTTCCTGATTGGCTATTATAGGCTCTTCTTTCTACCTGTTTCTGTACATCTCGTCATTGGGAGCCACTTATCGATATGTTGTCAAAATTGAGTAGAAATTTAAGAAGTAGAACAAGAGGGAATTCAAGTCTACAAATATGCAACAACCAAAGTATGGTAAGGGTGGCCCTAAATCCTAGGCCAAAGGATAGAGAAAGGATGTCCATGTTGGAATACTAAGAGGGGGGAGTGAATCAATATTGAACAATTTATACCACTTTCAATCAAAACATTAACTTATCAATGATTCCATTCATATATTATTTCATTTTCCATATCATAAACATATACTCATAAACAATGCATCACATCATACAAATATACACAATACACCAATATTTTACGTCGAAGCCCAAATGTGAGAAAATCAAAGAATGTTTTCTTATATATCAAAGATGTCATTCATAGGAAGCACCAACTTCCAAATTCTCCAACACCAATTAAAACGAGGCTCCAACTCCCTCTTTATAGGCTCCAACCTAAAGGAATATACAACTCCATGAATTATCCACCTATAATTGGAAGGATGCTCCAACCCCCTGATTTACAAGCTCCAACCTGAAGGAATCTCCAACTCCCTCTGTTCTTTGGCTCCAAACGAAAGGAGGCAAAGACCCACTGATTTACAAGCTCCAACCTGAAGGAATATCCAACTACTTGTATTCTCCAACTCCAACTAGAAGGAGGATACAACCCCATTTCCTTGCCCCATCCCGCTACCTTGAAATATAAGTGTAGACTCAACCTGTCACTACCACTGATACATCAACCTATCACTGTCAATCTATCACTAATATATCATCATCAACTTGTCACTATCAACAATACTCAACATGAATGAGACCAGATGTACTCACATAGATAATATGCCAAAATCACCAAGAACATGCATTCAGTCATGTGCCAAATATGTACCAAGCATGTGCCAAGATCACCAAGAAGTGCCTCAACAAGTATCATATCATCATCAAGATATGTGTCTCAACCATGTACCAAAACATCAATGATATGAAGCAAACCATAAACCTCAATCATGTTCCAAGACCATATACCAAAATGTGTGCCTCAACCTTGTACCATATTATTCATGACATGCCTCAACCAAATACCAAAATATATTCCATAAACCATGTACCATAGCATGTGCTAAAATCAGTACCATAACATCAATGATGAGCCTCAACCAAGTACCAAAGAGTGTTCCTCATACATATTACATAACATCCAAGATGTGTCCACATGTACCAACATCAACATGCCTCAATCATGTAACATGTCATCACCATAACATAAATCTCAAAACATGCATATATGCATATCGTTAACTCTATAAAATACCTGACCAAATCATCATAACTTGTTCAGAATTCAACAACCTAGAATAATAATCTCTCTCAAATATGCCTCAACCTTGTGGGACTAACCCATTCATCACGTAGATCCTTGCAGCATGAGTACCATACAAACCATGAGGGTGCCTTGTGGGAAAGTTATATCCTGACCCATGGGGGTCAGCTAAATTAGGGTTTTTAGAAATCCTTCACTTCTACAACTCTGAGACTTCTACACTATTTACTTTCTCAGATTTGCTATGAAAAAATCAATTGAAAGATAGATATTTAATGAAATTTTTTATATACAAATGAGAGGCATCTTGGGGTGTATTTATACTTTTCCAAGTTACTTATTTCATCAACTTTGGGGCTGACCCATTGTTTCCTTTTATAATCATTTTACCCTTTAATTAATGACCTCTAACTTCTTGTTGCAATCGTTTACGAGCTTCTTAACCATTCTTCGAGGCTTTCAACTTCATGAGGTAATATTGCCTTAACTGTGAGGAACCACATGGCATACCACCTACCATTGGAAATGACATGATGAGGAATATCCATCTATGAGTGTGTTACATGCATTTGTATTGTACTTCATCCTCTTTTTATTCAAACAACTTTGGGCTTCATGACCACATATCTGGGAATTCTCAACCTATTAACCACTTATCCATATTTCTAGGGATTCTTGTATACTTCTTCAAAGCATATTCCCATGAGATCCATTCTTAAAGGTACACCATAAGGGGACCACTTTGGAGACTTCTCCAAATAAACCCATGACTTCTATATTCTCCCAAACTTGCTTTGCAGCTTCTTCTAGGGTTGAAGATGTTTGACATCAATGAAAACCAACTATCAAACAATATGCCCCTTTGGAATTGATGGAAACACTCATACTCTCCCTTTGACCATCACTCCTCATCTTTCTCTCCTGATGTTTATCTCCCCCTTTGACATCAATGGAAAAGGGTATCTCCCTTTGGGGATGCTCCCCCTATATTCATGATTTTGATCTTTTTCTTTTGATATTTGTCTTTTTCCCCCTTTGACATCATTGTAAAATAGTAACTCCCCCTTTCAATATGTCTCCCCCTATCTTCATGCTTTTGATATTTCTTTCTTGATGTCTTTCTCTGAATATTTCTCTCCCCTTGACTTCTGTACAATATGTCATGTAGATTAATGTGGGACTTTGTTGGTGCAGGCTTATTATGGGGAGAAAATCTAATTTTAGAGCACACACCATATATTGAAGAAAAGCAGCATGTCAAAGATCGAAGAAAATCAGTGCGACGCACATGCAGACAAACCTAGCCATGTTAGGGTTAGGATTTTTGATATGATTGCAATGGCTATGACCCAATAGAGTAGTATAAATAAAGGCCTAATAGGTCTAGTAGAGTTTGGTTAATGATCTAGAGAGTGGGAAAATATGGTTAATGATTGAGCGATTCGGAAAGTAGTGGGTTTTTAGGGTTAGATCACAGGTTGTGTAGCATAGTGTGTTCTAGTCCGCCTCATAGATAAATCTTGTCATAGTTTTTGGTTGTAATCATGGAGAATGTAATGTGCGCAATGGTGTATTTGAAGAATAATAAATAAAAGAGAAGAATATCCAAATATTTGTGGATGTAGCCCTAGGGGCGGGTGAACCATGGTAACAATGTTGTGTTAATGGGTGTGAATGGTTATTTTCTTGTTTCTTCTATTTATCAGTTAAAGAATGGATGGTTATCTTATATTATTACAGTGAGAAGAATGAATGCATGGTTTCCTCGATGAATGAATAATATATCTAGATGAATGAGTAATAAATATGATGCATAATAAGAAGACACACATCACATTCTCGACCCCTTCCATTACTACAGAAATCTTAGTCATGCAGTCCCTGTTATCCACATTTTTGGTCATCAAGATGATATCATGATAGTGACGTGATAATGGAAAATCAAACTCTTCATTAAGAACATTTTCCTAAGAAAGGTTACACTTGTTAACTTCCAAAAATCATATTTTAAAGATAGTTCGCAAGCTGCATATATACTCTTCTGCGAGAATACTTCATTCTCGCAGGCTGCATTTAGCTGGGGTGCGAACTTCTCACACTGTACTCATGGTTAGGGTGCGAACATGTTATTAAAGGAGGAAAATGGATAAGTTCTCGATCCTTCTAGAAGGAATCTTCTAGAAGGGTGAGTTGGCTTTTGAATGGTTGGCAAAGTACTGACTTTCCAGATATCTTGGGATCATTCTCTATCCAAGTAACTAATCAATCTTCTCCTATATATTGAGGGGATTTCTCATGGAAAAGGTTAGAAGCAAATTAGCAAGAGATTGATTGGAGAATTAGTGCAATATTGTATGGAGGACTGATGCTACAGCAGCAAGAGACAACAGCAAGGTCATTATATGTGGTTGATTTTCTTCATGCATGAGCAAGTGTGTGTGTCAGAGCTAGGATCCATCGAAAGGAGACCTACGACATCAAGCCTCAGGTTGTAAGTTTCACTTTCAATTAATCAATACAATAATATGTCTCTTTCCCATAAATATGATGTCACTTTATTACATAATTCCTTGATCATATGTATAGACTAGCCATTGAATACATTAATCTGCCTGTACTTCGATTGGTTTGTGCTGTTGTGATCTGAATGGTGCAAGAGCGTTGGAGCGAAGCTTGAAACAACAGAGATAAGGAAAGAGTTCATAAGGTATGCCCACTATCCTTACTTCTTAGTTCAGTCAATAGGTTAAGTCTAGGGAAAGTGTATTATTCTGTCATGTTTTGTTCTAGATCCAGGTGGATCTAGGGAGATTGGTCTGTGTCCGCACTCACAAATTTATCCTTAAACAAAATTGGCGACTCCACTGGGGAAATTATCCCTTTTGTCTTTATGGTTTTCAAATTTTCTGTGGCCATTTTCTCTATTTTCCGTTTTCTCCTGATTTGTAAGTCTCTGAGTCCTCAGGATACCTTGAGAGACTTTCTGGGTCTAAAAGCCATTTTGGATTTTGCTTGAATTTTCATTAGTTTTATGGATTCTCGCACTGTGTCCATTGACATCCTGCGAGAACCACTGAGGTTCGCACCTTTCTTATATACTCCAGTGCGAACTGTTTGCATTCTGCATCAAAGTGGCCTGCGAGAACCATTGTTTCTCGCACTATGTTACACACTGGCCTGCGAACATATTTTTGAAATTTTTTGGATTCAAGTTCTGACTTTTGCAATAGCTCAGTAAGGTTGATTTAACTCTTTTTGATGCATTGGATCACTGGCTTACATATCTTTGTTTTCATTTGCTTGTTGGATCTGATCTAGGGTTTCTAGGATTTTCTTGCTTTGGTAACTTGACTTTCATCTCTTAGCCTTTCTGGCTATTTTTCTTCTCTTTGATTACTGGAGTTGAATGTGTCGTGTTAGTTAAGAATTAGGGATTGATTGGAAGTTAAGTGTTTAGTGTTTCTTATTTGATTGTTGGTTCGAAAGGAAAATTTTCATTTGCATTAAGAAACTCCTTGGTTTGCTTGTTATTCTTACTTTCATTGAAAGTTTTGGTTGGGTTGTCATTGATTGTTTGGCATTGATGATTTGATTTTCTTTTCTCTGTCATCAGAGTTCTTCTTGGAAAGTGAACTACTTGTTTTCTTTCAAGTTTTTTGTTTTTGCTTTGTTGAAAACATTGAAAATCAAAGTTTTAGAGTATTGAAGTTTTGAAAAAGACATTTAGAATGTGCTCATTGATACATGATTGTTTGCATTGGTATCTGAAAGGAAATTGAGCATTGCATTTGTATTGTAGTATTGAGATTGATTCAGAAATTGTTCTCTCTCCCATAACTAGGATTCATCGAATGAAAACGATTATATTTCATCATATCCTTGCATTATTTTGGTTAGAGTCACACATCATGAGTTTGACTTCCGTTACCTGTGAGTAAACAACAGCCATTAAAAAACATTGCGTAATATTAACATTGATCTAGCAACTCTTTTCTAGGGCTCTTTTACACCAACATTTAGCTAGGCTAGTGCTTTGGAGTAGGAAGAGAGACACACTCTCCAAAAGCTCAAAAACACACAATAGTATCTTGAGTTAGGGAGTGTAAAATTCCATTGACCGCATATTGTCCTGGGAAGTCCTTCTAACACAAGGGTCAAGCATTAGGTCGCATTGGTGTTGGGATACTAACCTGCTTTGTTGACATCAGTGTAGAGATTGCACGTATTACGGGGGTCACTCCGAGGTATATCCACAATTATGAGTGGAAGCCTTTGAGTTGATTTCGGGCTTGATACCCTGCCTTTGCATGTGGATCGGACCGACGACTGTTTCCCCAGGCAGTACTGTTGTATGTGGTAACCTTAGTGGCCTATCTCTCTAGGTACTTACCCAAGGTGATTGTGGAGGGGAAAGTCTTCACGGTACCTGGAATCGACGTTGATCAAACTCACTCGGGCTCCTTGGAGGGTATACCCACGATTATGTGTGGGAGCTTGCACCAAGGCGTAAGTTTGTTAAGCAGGTCGTCAACGTAACTTTTCCACCCTAGCCCCGCCCCTTCTCATCTCGTTGTTGTTGTTATCACTCCAAGAAACCCTCTATGGTTGCAGACTAGAGGTGCTTGGTAACTTAAGAATTGAATACTTTTCAGTAGGTGGATCAATGGGATACTAAGATAACACAATGGAGAGATTACTTATCAGAATAGCTTAATGAAC
>ML790409.1:241394-262988 GCA_009831015.1 Picea engelmannii
GCCGCCACTTTCAACAGCTAACGGGTAAAAAATTCTGCCTTCTGCGCTGTTGAAAGCGGACAGATTTTCAAAATTGAATTTCTCGGTCATAAAAAATCCATTTTTCACATATGAATAGTCGATTGACATCTAGAGAATCTCATATTTCCAATGGTGTTGTCAGATCTTAAGTTGGAGCTCAGGAAGGGATCGAAAAGTTACCTGCAAGTTTAAGTATAATTTTTCCATTTGCAACTCAAAACCATAAACGATCCTTTGTGAACAATGTCTGATATGGAAACAAAGATTTGATTTGATGTTGCCAACCCAGGAGTACAACCTCTGTTAGTTGTTGATAATCTTGACTTTCCTCAGTGCGCCTCTTTGTAAGCCCCTGTTAGCTGTGGAAAGTATGCACTTTCCACAGCGTGCCACTTTGTAGAAGAACCTCCTTAGCTGTTGAAAGCATGTATCTTTGACAGCGCGCCACTCGAGAACTGATCTTAAGAACCTTTTAAGATTCGACACTTTCAACAACGTTCCGACTGATGAAATGATCTCCTTAGCTGTTGAAAGTGGGCACTTTCCACAGCGCACAATAAACCCTTGAAAACAAGTTAGCTGTGGAAAGTAAAAAATGACAATTTTGAAAAAGAAGACTTTACAATCCAAATTTAAGTCAAACCAAAATCTAAAATTTTGCAGCTAAAAGACTCAACAATGAATTGAGGAAACCATCAATAGCCATGCTATCCACCGTAAAACCCAACCAAAATAATGGTGCTATTTTGGGAGTTAACAGTTGTGACGTTGGATTTCATCACCAACTAGTGGCTTCGATATTAGAAGGTATTGTTTGCTTGGTTATTGCTTATAGATTTTTTGTTTACTAGTGTGTGTTGTTTGTTTCTCGTAGTTGGCCATAGGATTTTCATTGACGAGTTTGTTACTTGTTTACAATTGCTCCTCCGCGACGTTCACGTAGGATGTAAGGTTTGTCTCCGGATCATTCGGAAACTTCTCAACCTTTGCACACAGCAACACCTAAGGGTACCCCTGAGGACTCTTCTCGTCCGGGTGAAATTCCTCTTGTTACTTTACCACACGTGGACATAAGTGACGTCCTGGAATTTTTTACACCACCTCCACAAGTCGAAACTACTGATCCTCTTGCCGAGTTTCGCATTACTAATACTATCGAGGATTATCGCATTCGTCGTGGTGAACGACCTGCTGGACGTTTTCATCTTTCTGAAGAAGCTCTTGTTTCATCTTTTGAATCAATCGCTGGGCCTTCTCACGGTGTAGTTGGACAAGATCCTTCTTGGTCGGGGGATTTCCGACGAGTCTTGTTTGGTACTGAGTCTTTCCCTATTTACGAAATCAACCCTCGTACGTCTCCTGAGCTAGAAACTACACCAACAACTACCACTTATCATTTTGTTCTTCCTCCCGAGATGGCCCATCTCGCAATTACTTCTAGTGTCCAAACCGAGGTTCTGACAACTACTCTTGCCCCTATAAATACCTAGCAACCACTTGAGGTCAATCTGAATTTACCTCCTGGTTACCATGCATTGCATCCTGCATTGAATGTTACACATCCAACACCTCCAGAAACCCTTGTTGGTTCTCCAGGTGGTCCTCAGTTTCCTAGGCATCCTATTCCCGGTTTCATCCCGACACTTCCTTAGTTTCCTATTGGCAATCCTAATGCTAGCAACACTATTCCGACTATGACACCAAACTTGCACATTCCTGTTGGTGGACAGGGTAGTACTTTTCCTTTTCCTTTTCTCGGACAAAATGTCGTTACCACACAACCTGTAGTTGGTGCACAACCTCCGAGTGGAAATATACCTATGGTAGGGGGACCAACATCCCCTTTTGGACAAAACATACCTCCTGAGTTGGCCTAGTATTGGAAACAACTTTTACAAAATATACCTCTTGCTGGGGGGCAAGGAACAGTCCCTCCTGTAGGTCAACCATATCCAGGTGTGACTAATCCTATTTGGGGATCGGGTGAAACTTCCCAATCTCAGGTCCCTACCCAAACTCAAGGTTACAATCCTTGGGGCTACTACCCTATCCAGCCACCACCGAATCAACCCGGAGCTTCCCTTTACGGACAATCTGCTTATGCTCCTATTGGTATGTCGACGGGGCTTCGACCCCAAAGCCATCAGTACCCACAAGTAAATCGACAGTTGCATTTTCTCGCTACCTTGGATTTTCCCAATTTGACTAGGATTCTAAATTATCCTATTCGTCACTGTCCCCAACGGCCTGCTATTCC
The DNA here is from genome assembly GCA_009831015.1 of Picea engelmannii. NCBI lineage: Eukaryota > Viridiplantae > Streptophyta > Pinopsida > Pinales > Pinaceae > Picea > Picea engelmannii. Next base: position 243,673 of record ML790409.1, read on the forward strand.
TGCTAAACTCCCATCAGATATTCTGAAATTTGATGGTAAGCCGGGAGAGGACCCCAACAACCATGTCATGACTTTTCATTTATGGTGTTCATCCAATTCACTCATGGATGACTCCATTCGTCTGCGTCTTTTTCAACGGACCCTTACCGGTTCGGCTGCGAAGTGGTACATTGAATTGCCACGGGGTTTCTTTTTGGATTTCAACACCCTTGCAATGGCCTTTCTCACACATTACCAGTTACCGATTCGTTATGATACGGGGACTGAGATTTTAACCTCCTTCAAATAGAGTTCGAGCACTCATATCTCTGATCACATTCATGAGTGGCGAAGGAGGAGACGTCTCATTAAACTTGAGCTTCCGGATCAGTTACTCGCCGAGTGGTTTACAAAATATTTTGTAAACAAAATTGGTAAAGACATTGCTATGGGCGGTGTTGTCACTGAAGAGCAGGCTATAAGTCGTGCTCAATATCTCGATCTCGTTTATTCGCAAACATGGACTTTGTATGATTTACTACCTGATTTACCCCGTCCTGGTACTTCCAGCACTTCTACTGCTCCAGTTGCTTCACATGCAGCTGATGGTGTGATTGGGACCACTCATACCCATTCACATTCCATTTCGACTACAACCCCAAAATCCAATGCTTCTAATGTTCAAAATGCTCCATCTCCTGCTTCTCCCGCCAGTAAAACTTCTGAAGTGAACGTTGTTCAATCTACACCGACCGGTAAGAACAACAAAAATAAGAAAGGGAGAGGCAAGAATAAGGAGGGTAAAAACAATAATTCAAATGAGCAAACCAAACCTCCTCCTGTTGAAGATCGAGATAAGCGTAAACCACGTTATCCTTGCCTTATTTGTGGTGATGATCACTACACCAAAGATTGTCCAAGACGTGTCAAAGTTAACAAGTTCCTTCAAGGAATTCCAAAACCTTCTACGCCGGCAGTCTTGTCTCAATCTTTCCCGTCTCAGCAACAGGCTTCGTTGGTCATCAATGATCAACCCTCTACATATACACAATCCTATGTTTTGATGTGCACCGGTGATTCCAAGAAAGACAATATTGCACTTACCACTAGAGCTAAAGACTATACTCCTTCTCAGGAGAAGGTTGATGATACACCTCCTGATCTCGTACCAACCTCTCCACCGAATCCACCCACAAACGGTCCTCTTCATATCGAACGACGAAACCTTGATACAGTGATACGACCACCCCCGAAAGGTCTCGTTAAGAAATCGGCATTCAATCCACATGCACGTGCGGCCCAGAATTACAGCATTGTAGAAGATCTGGCACAAGCACCTTCAGCGATGTCTTCCCTTGAAGTCCTTCAGTCCTGTCCTGCACAGTGAAGGGCTCTGTTTAAAGCCATAGGTGGAATCGATCCCACAGATACGAATTTGATAGTCTTTGACTTGGACGACCATGTTCCAAGGTTACCCCCACAACTTGCATTTCAAATTAAAGTTATTGTTGTTGACTAGAGCATTTGTCGGACGGTTATTGATGAGGGTGCCTCTACGTGCGTAATGTCTTTTACTTGTTGGAAGGCCATTGGCTCTCCCATGTTACAGGAATCACAAAACACTTTGCGAGCCTTTAATGGCTCTGGTTTTAAGCCTTACGGCGTTCTCCCGTCGTTGCCCGTCACTTTGGAAGGTAAGGCCGTCCAGGTTGAAGTAGAAGTTTTCGATACTCCATTGGACTATAATCTTTTACTTGGATGTAGTTGGGTCGATTCCATGCGTGCAGTTGTGTCAACCTTGTTCCATGTTGTACGATTTCCTCACCAAGGAAAAGTGATTATAGTTGATTAGCTTGCCTTCTTTAATACCGATACGTGTATGGGTAACGTGCCATTCATAGCTAAAACCCCCACGGGTTATGAGAATGTTGGCGTTGGTATTTTAAAAGATTCATCGTTAATGGGTACTTTCCCCATACCACCACCACCCGATATTGCACGCCCGTCAGTTTCATCTATTAATATGATCTCTACTATGCCTCATGAACTGCCAGTGTCTATTGACCCTTGGATAGTACCTGATCCTGGAGATCATGTTCGTTTCGGCGACGTCATGCCGCTAAGTCCGATTAAGTCCGATTACCAAGCTATTCAATTGGCAACCCCTCCTACTGATTCTTTTGATGAGTTGTCTCCTAATCCTTTCCGAGTCGTTTTTCCCACTGACGAGATGATCATGTCTGTCATGGAAGACACTCCTTGGGACGATGGGCATCATCATTCCATCTTGTTTCTAGAACAACAAACTCTTGAGAATTATCAACGGATTTCGACTCCGTCAATCGTTGTGGTTATATCTATAGTTTCCCAAACTCCACGAGATGTGTTTGCGAAAGGGAAACTTAGTAACATTTCGCCCACGATACCCATATATATTTCAGTGAAACCTGGAATCGTCGAGAATGTTCATATTGGAGCTTCGTGTTCTCCTGACGAAGTTGTCACTTACACTTCCTTGTTTGAAGAATTTTGTGATATATTTGCATGGAGTTATGAAGAGATGCCGGGTGTCGACCCCGCTATTGTAGTCCACGAAATTAAGACATACCCCGGAGCAAAACCAGTCCGGCAGTGCCTACATCCTGTCCATCCACGTAAATCCGCAACCATTAAACTTGAGGTTGAAAAACTTCTTAAAGCCGGTTTTATTTATCCTGTGGCCTTGACAGAATGGGTTTCAAACCCAGTACCGATCGATAAAAAGGGTGGTAGTATTCGCGTTTGTGTTGATTATCGGGATATCAACAAAGCTTGTACTAAGGACAATTTTCCAACCCCTTTCGTCGACCAGATCATCGATGACTGTGCCAGTAGTGAAATCTTTTCCCTCATGGATGGATTTTCCAGCTATAATCAGATCAATATCGCTCCTGAGGACCAACACAAAACAACTTTTATTTGTCCTTGGGGTACTTTCGCCTACCGTAAACGTCCTTTCGATCTAAATAATGCAGGTGCTACATTCCAATGTGCTATGTCTTATGCTTTTCACGATATCAAGCGTATTGTTCAACCTTATTTGGATGATTTTCCAGCTCACTCTTTACGTCGGGTCGATCACCCTAATCATCTCCGCGCAATTTTCCTTCGTTGTCGATTCTATCGCATTCGCTTGAATCCTCATAAATGTGTCTTTTGCATAGAATCTGGCCGTCTCCTCGGTTTTATTGTTTCACGCCATGGGATCCGGGTCGATCCTATCAAGGTCGAGGTGATTCTTAATCTCCCTCCTCCTTCTTCTTTGCGTCAGCTACAAAGTTTGCAGGGGAAAGCAAACTTTCTTCGTCGCTTCATCCCGAATTACGCTGAGATTACTCGGGGTTTTACACGTCTTCTAAAGAAAGGTTCTGAGTTTGTCTGGGATAAAACTGCTAACGATGCCTTTGAAGCCTTGAAACTGTCCCTCACGAAAGCTCCTCTTCTTTTTCCTCCGGATTACAATCGAGATTACTTTCTTTATTTAGCAGCGTCTGAGTATACCATCGGTATGGTCCTCGTTCAAGAGGATGATAACCACGATGAACATGTTATCTATTATTTGAGTCGAAGTTTAACTTCCATGGAAATCAAATACCAACATGTTGAAAAGCTGGCCTTGGCTGCTATTCAAGAAGTTCAACGTTTTCGTCATTATATTCTCGCCAGGAAAACTACTGTGATTTCACATTGTAACCCCATGCAACATATATTGACTCGTCAATTGTTGGGTGGCAAGTACTCTAAGTGGATTGTTATTCTATAGGAGTTCAATTTGGAATTCGATCGAGCCAGGTCGAAGAAGTCCCTAGTTTTCGTTGAGTTGATTTGTGACATTCCCCACACTGCAACGGAAAAAGTAGTCGTTGACTCGTTACCTGACGAGTCACTTTTCCTTATCAGTACCAATGATATTTGGTACGGAGATATCATCATATATCTCCAAACTCAAACTTTCCGGCCTGCGTTGTCCAGTGCCGAACGCCGTCATGTTCGTTATCAAGCACGTCATTATATTATCCTCGGCGATACTCTTTACCGTCAAGGCATTGACTCTATCTTTCGGCGGTGTTTGACTTTTGACGAAGCTGAGAAAGCTTTGAATGACTGCTACTCTGGAGCATGTGGTGGTCATATGTCTGGGTATGCTACTGCTTAGAAAATTTTATGTGCAGGTTACTTTTGGCCTTCCTTGTTTCATGACTGTATAACTGCTGTTCAGAAGTGTCATGCCTGCCAGACCTATAATCAGAAGATTCGGTCACATCCTGCTCCCCTTCATCCTGTGGTCTCAGTAGGTCCTTTCACTAAATGGGGCATTGATTTTATGACATGTCACCCTCACTCGGTTGGAGGGCATGGTTACATTATCATAGCAGTTGATTATTTTACTAAGTGGGCCGAGGCAATGCCGACATTCGATAATACTGGGAAGACTGCAGTGTTATTTCTTTTCAACCATGTCATCACACGTTTTGGTGTTCCTCAGGTTATCATTACCGATCACGGTAGTCATTTTAGAAATAATATGATGTCTGAACTCACAGAGAAGTTGGGCCTTCGGCATGATAGCTCAACACCCTATTATCCACAGGCTAATGGTCAGGTCGAAGCCATTAATAAGGTTCTCATCACTATGATTCGACGGATGATAGGAATACATAAAACCAACTGGCACACAATGTTATTTTTGGCATTGTGGGCATATCGGACATTTGTTAAGTCTGCCACGGGATTCACACCTTTTCGATTAGTGTATGGCATGGAAGCCATTCTGCCAATAGAATGCGAAATTCCGTCTTTGAAACTAGTTGTAGAACTCTTACCTAATACTTATGCCGAAGAGGAACGTCTATTGTATTTGATGCGATTAGATGAGACTCCCTGTGATGCTACTTTGGTAATCGAAGCCCAGAAGAAACGTGTTAAGGCATAGTATGACAAGCATGTCAAACCTCGTGTCTTCTCTGAAGGAGATCTTGTTCTTTTATATGAACAAGATAAAGATGTCTTAGGAGCTGGGAAATTTGAACCAATGTGGCGTGGGCTTTACATTGTTAGCAAAGTATTGGAAAAATGAGCATATGAGTTAGTGGATTATGATGGGGTACCTTTGAGTGAGCCCAGAAATGGGTTGTACTTAAAGAAGTACTATGCATGAGTCATTTGTGCATGAAGTACTTGTATTTTTATGTATCATACTGAGTGTGTGTGGTATTTTTAGTTTTGCGTTTGACGTTATTTGGTCCCTGCCCTTACGTGACATTGTGTTTGATTGCCAGATGTCAGAGTATTCGCTACCTTATATTGGCTTTGCCGACGGCGCTAGCCATAGTACTTAGAACCTAGCTTCTGCTGCTTGGGCAATCTATACCCCGACAAACGAGCTTATATCTTTACGAGGTGTATGTCTTGGCTGAGCAACCAACAACATAGTAGAGTATAGCGTCGTTATTGAGTTATTGGTTGATGCTATCTCTCTTGGAATTCGTCATTTGGTTGTGCGACTTGACTCGCAGCTAGTGGTGCTACAGCTAAGTAATGTCTACTCTATTTGAAGTCCTACATTATTAAGAGTTTATTTGCGGATTCGCCTCTTGGAATGAAATTTTGATTATATTGAATATCAACACATTCCGAGAAGTCTTAATACATTAACAGATGCTTTGTCTAATTACGTATTAGACAGACATTTAAACAATTTATAATCAAACACATATACATAAAGGTAAAGTAAGTCGGTATAAACCATGTATATATATAACGATCAAAGTTTGTTTTTACAAAATGTGTCCGAAGACCAAAAGATCAAAAATGGAAGCTCATGGCTTCTACATAACAATATCATGACATCAATGATGTTCACGATAGCACACTAATGTCCTGGCCACTCTGCGGAGCAAGCGACCCATAGAGGCAGAGACTCCCACGGTGTGACGTTGATCGCGTCGTGGAATATCCTCTAGAGCCATGTATGGAACATCAACCATCAAACCCTCTAGGTTCTGTTCCACTGTCAGGTAGTCCTTAGTATACTGGGGGACTGCGAATACTGCCTCTCCTCGACGCTGGACAGGAGAACTACCAGCTGGTCTATGTGCCCCAACATCTGTGTTATCAATAAAATTTTTGGTGTTAGTCTTTTGATGATTCTATAAAACCAAAAAAACATTTAATATGATGAAAATACAAAAAACATCTAAAAAGATAAAAGTTGGTGTACTTCTTACCAATATCTCCCCACTATGTGTCTTCAGGAAGGGAAAGGTCAGGATCATCGCGAGATTCCAAGCCAGCATACGCATAATCCTCTATCATTAAAACCTGGACTTGGAGCCAGTCGAAAAAATGATCATCATACCTGACGATCGGTCCTGCCACATGTCTAGCCATGAGTTGGCACCATCGTAACATCCGTGGATCCCTGGGACCCGGAAAGTGCCAATCAGCCTGAAGCCTATACACTAGGACCCTCTCACAGAAGAAGGACACTAGCAATGATCCATAACCAAACTGCTTTAGATCTCCTTGCCTGCATTTGGTCAGTTGTTTTTTGAGGTTGCATAAAACAACGTCAGCCCAGTTGAAGACCCGGGGCTCGACACACTCGAGGGCATACTGAAAATATCTCTGTAGAGCCATATGTGGGGCAACACTTCCTGCCATCCGAGCTATAGTGAAGAGAATGGTACGGAGAGTTATATCATTTACTCCCCAAATGGCCACTTTTCCTCTTTGTCGTTCAGCCTCTGGCACGCAATACTCCCGACAATACTCACTCATTTTCATACCACCCCTGTGGTTACCAGTCAAACTAACATAAGAACCCCGTCTTGATAACCCAGTCAGGAAATAGATATCCTCAATGTCGATTGTCAAAGTGTGAGCACCGACATTAAAAACCTGCTGATCCGGATCCCACATCCGGATTAAATGTTCCAACAATCGAACTTGGGCTCTCATGCCCGGTATGTGGAAATACTTTAGGAGACCGCAATATCTTAAAGCGGCAATAGTTTGAGGGTGATTCTCGGCGGCGACATTATCATCCTCATGTTCCCTTTCTCTCCATTCGAGCACCATTGTGATGGTTATTGACCTGCATGGCAATCATGTGAAGATAGTTAATGATCTAAAACATGAGAAAAATTGGTTTTATTGACTAAATATTATAAAAAAATTTGGACTCTGCGCAATTCATAGGTGGCTTTAACGCACAGTGCGAACTTCTCACACTGTAGTTCAAGCCCACCTGCGAGAATGAAGAATTCTCGCAGGCCTCGTATGGGCAGCCTACGAGAATCCTCATTCACGCATAGGGTTTCAAAAACTTACTTAAAACTTTAAATTTAGCCACTAAAATCATGAAATTAAACCATGAAAAGCTAGGGAATTAAGTACTTACCAATCCGATACAGACGGTTCATGAAATGATGCCCCGAAGCTCCCAAAAATCGACGATGAAGATTGGAGGTAAAATGGAAGTTTTTGCACTATAATGGTAAATGGGTAAAACAATATGGTAAAAAATGAATAGTAAATTTGTTTTATTTACTTTTTACCATGATAAAAGTGGGTTTCTTGATATTTATTCACTGTTTTACCCTAATTTCTAATGTGAAAGTGAGTAAAATGACTTGCAGGTACCCAATGCAGATGATTATGGACAAAAAACTTTTGCGATATGATGTGTTTTTGTTTGTTTCCTATGGTTTTGATCTAAAAACCTTAAGTGTTTTTTATTCGTTCTTGCACTTGCAAAAAACATGAGAATGTGATCGAGCGTTGTTTTATCTCTTTTCCGGGCTCGCTGTGGTTACACGAAAAAGGAACCCCCCTGGAGTTAAATTTAAGCCCTTTTCACGACTCCCTAAATATGAAAAGATTGCCGAGCGACCTTGCTATTTTCACGCTCGTTAAAGTATTTGAAGTTACGCGTCCTTCGAGCGATAGTTTAACCCTTTTCGGTCTCGTTGGACTATTATACGAAAAATGAACTGATAGAGTTCTCTTTTAAGTGTTTTTCCAAACTCTATAATCTTGAAAACCCTTCGAGTTTTCTATCTCTGGACTCGTTAAACAAACATTGACAGACCCGTGATGGGACCGAACCACTCCTTCTTAGGGTTCGTTAAAAATACTCCGAGGGACTCATTCGAAGGATGAGCTTATATCAACAAGCATATGTGATCCTCTTCAAGCTTGCGTAAAAATAAAAGAGGTACTTGCCAGAAATGGTGGGGGAAAATTTGGGAAAGGGATATGTTTCATCTTTGTGTTAATTGGCAGTAAGTGTCACTCTTGAACATGACACCCCCTGTTCATCATTTGAAGCCGGTTTGGGAAATCCATTTGTCTCTTATTAGATTTGATAACAAGGTCTTTCCATGTGTCGTCTTTGAGTCAATGCTGCCAAATCATTGGTCGTGTCATTCATATGTTCAAGAGCTGTCCAAATCTCTATTGAGTCGGCCATCTGCAGTTATCCTTTCACTTTGTGTCGGCCTTCCCTGTGTCCAAAGTACAATTGCCAGATACTCTGTTTCACTTTCAAACTCTATTACTCATTTCGTGTCACTGATGGGGGATACATCAAGGCCCTCCTGTGATGAGTCTTGTTCTGTCGACATCAGCACATTATCCAGGATTAAGACTTAGAAATTATTTAGTACCTTGAAACTTGCATGCCTCAATGGCGAGTTTCTCGCTTTCGACAGTGGGTTTACATCATTGATCCCTGATAGAGAGATTCCGTTGATTTTTCGACATCAACTCATTTATTCAAAATCAATGGATTGTACTATAGTACATTGGGAGTCATTGACATCATTGGTGATTTCCCTCACACTTGTTAACGGTATACATTAATGACCGGTAATCAAGTGGTTTCTACCATGTTTGACTTCGACACATGTAATCACATGGTTAGATTCGTACTTTGGGCGACGAGATTGAAGACCTTGGATATTATCTTTGCGATCCAGGTTGTGATGGAGTATGTATTATTTGTGACACATAGATCCACTGTGTATTTTTCGTGGTTATGTCGTCTTGATTAAAAATTTGTCGCACAGATCCACAGTGTATTCAGGTGGTTGTGCTATATTATGACTGCATGGATCCACAGTGTATGATTGGTGGCCATGACCTTTGTTTATGATGTCATCAGTCTATGATCTGAGTATGGGAATGCCTACCTCAGAAATTGATATACATGATATACTGCTGATGCTTGGATGTTTGCAGGTCTCTGATTAGATGTGCTTTTGGTTCTTGACACACACATACAGCTTACAAAGTCTATCGACTGTCACTGGTTCCACTCTCAGACTTTGGGGGGCATTCTGTTATCCACATTTTTGGTCATCGAGATGATATCATGATAGTGAAATGATAATGGAAAATCAAACTCTTCATTAAGAACATTTTCCTAAGAAAGGTTACACTTGTCAACTTCCAAAAATCATATTTTAAAGATAGTTCACAGGCTACATATATACTCTCCTGTGAGAATACTTCATTCTCGCAGGCTGCATTCAGCTGGGGTGCGAACTTATCACACTGTACTCATGGTTAGGGTGTGGACATGTTATTAAAGGAGGAAAATGGATAAGTTCTCGATCCTTCTAGAAGGAATCTTCTAGAAGGGTGAGTTGGCTTTCGAATGGTTGGAAAAGTACTGACTTTCCAGATATCTTGGGATCATTCTCTATCCAAGTAACTAATCCATATTCTCCTATATTGAGGGGATTGCTCATGGAAAAGGTTAGAAGCAAATTAGCAAGAGATTGATTGGATAATTAGTGCAATATTGTATGGAGGACTGATGTTATAACAACAAGAGACAACAGCAAGGTCATTATATGTGGTTGATTTTCTTCATGCATGAGCAAGTGTGTGTGTCAGAGCTAGGAGCCACCGAAAGGAGACCTACGACATCAAGGCTCAGGTTGTAAGTTTCACTTTCAATTAATCAATACAGTAATATGTCCCTTTCCCATAAAGATGATGTCACTTTATTACATAATTCCTTGATCATATGTATAGACTAGCCATTGAATACATTAATTTGCCTTTACTTCAATTGGTTTGTGCTGTTGTGATCTGAATGGTGCAAGAGCGTTGGAGCGAAGCTTGAAGCAACAGAGATAAGGAAAGCGTTCATAAGGTATGTCCACTATCCTTACTTCTTAGTTCATTCAATAGGTTAAGTCTAGGGAAAGTGTCTTATTCTGTCCTTTTTGTTCTATATCCAGGTGGATCTAGGGAGATTGGTCTGTGTCTGCACTCACGAATTTATCCTTAAACAGTCCCCCACAAGCTATCTCAGGTGAGACTGTGTTGTGCACTCTCTACATAGTGTTTCCTTTTGGTTTGCCAGGAGGGACAATAGTTTGTTGGTTTTGTTGGAAACCTTTGAGATTAGAACCCGGGTCAACCCTAATGTCCAAAAAATGGTTCTATTGTTATTTGGAACTACGTAGGATAGATTGGAAGGGATCTGTTGAAGAACAATGTAGAGAATGAAAAATTAGAAGGGAATGTACAAGCCATGGGACCTTTGCACCTATTTATAATCGGCCCATCGGTCCAACAGGATATTACATTCAAGGATTTCATAACATGAGGAAAAAGTGTACCTAAACCTCAGACTAGAGTGACAATTTCAAGTTTCTAAGAGAGATTCATGTCAAAAAGAAAAAATAAATTTTATTATTTTGTCAATTCAACTGTTGTGGGTGGGAAATCCCTCCTACAGACTAGAACTAAGGGTTTTATCATGTATGCATAAATGACCTAAAGATTCTTACTTTTTACCATCATCCCATGCCTAGACCCCCATTACTCATATGTAAATACAAGGCTCAAGAGATTAAGTTGATGTACCTTATTCTTTGTGTTTGATGTTGATCCCTTTTCCCGCTTGGTCATTCTTTGATTGTAACTCTCCTCCCAATGCTGGCCTACATTCACTATAGACAAACAAAGAAATCCACATGCATTTGATCTATGAATTAATGGGTTAGAGATTTAATCAATCATACAATCAATATTCCAATAATGACAATCTCATATGGCGGGACGAGAAAAAAAATATTTTATTAACTTCACAATGATACCTTACAATGATAAAGTTGGCTACTTCTCCTCGATCCTGGTCCTGGGCTCTTCTTCCACTGTCTTCTAACTACTTTTCTCTATACTTCTCTTTACACAAGGATGGCTAAAGGTTGGGACAAAGGGAATGCTCAATCAGGTATAGTTTCTTTACAATGATTCTCCGTCTCCAAATGGGACCCCTACCCCTTATTTTATAGGTTAGAAGGAGCTAGGTATTTGGTTGAATTTCTAGCCAAGCATGGTCGAAAGGTTTAGTTAACTTACCCAAAGCTGTGTGTTGCGTCAACAACTTTCCTTTTTTCGTGCTTTTGTAGGTACACGTGGGTTGTCTTGGGTAACTAGCATGTACACGCATGCAATAAGGGATCAGGGAATGTGGGCCTTTATAAAAGGGGTTTTTAAGAAGAGTTGTTCAATAGTTTTTTGGCAAAGAAGGAATCTGAGATGGCCTGATACCAGGTGTTATGACCCAAAAATGTCCCTTTTTCACTACATCTTTTTCCCATTCAACCTTCTCATTCCTAAGCTAAATGACTATTATAATGAGTACTAAGACCCTTTTTCCCAAGGTATGAACTATTCATCTCACTTTTATATCTTCATTTACTTAGCATGTTTGATTGGTAATGTTCACATATTTTACCCATGAAATGATTTAACTAATGATCAAAATGCTTAGAACAACCCACTTCGAGAAACTCCTTGTTGTTATAGCTATGTGCCAATATTGGAAGCTGTTACATGACTACTACAACGGATGCCACCAATCTCGGAAGTTGTTACACTACTATTGCAACAGAAGCCCATCAATCCTAGAAGTTGTTACAACATATGCCACCAGTCTTGTTGTTATACGACTGTTGCAACACCTGTTGATTAGATATGCTGGTTCACGATGTTGATCAAGGAGAGTTTTAGATTTTGTATTAATGATATCAAACGAACAACTTGAGAATTGGGGATTCTCAAGACTCTTCTGCTTATGTTCTACTGAATGACTCTGACTTTATATATAAGATCTTTTGTAATGAAAATGAGTTTTTTTGCACTGGAGAAAGAAAAGTAACGCTTATTGTACACAAACATTTTTGGCAATTGAATGAAAGAGTGGATTGAATTCCTTTAGCAGACTGTAACCTATTTCTTTGAGCAGATTCAGTGAGAAGGAAAGGGCTCACCTTCCTCACCGATTCCCCTCCGTTTTGAAATCTAGATTAGTTGTTTTAAATGTGAATGATTTAACTGCTAGACATTTCTAGAATACAATTGTTGTTACAGTTTAGTTCCTTCTTGTTAGATGCGCATAAACTTGTCTCATAAGAATTAGAAGTCGATTGTTGAACATTGCTGGAGAATTGCTTTCCCTTTTTCTGCATTAGGTTAAAATCTTGTTTTTGAGAAATAAAAGTGTGAAGTACCTTCTTGCAATAAGTAGATTTCCTTTCTGAAAATAGTATAGAACTACTTCCTGCAAAAGTAAATTAGAAAGTAAGATTAGAGTAGTCAATCCAGAGTTCTTATACATTCATCATTTTAGATTGCAATTATGATTTCAAATCTTTAGAACTCCAGTTGTATCAGCACAATTGTGTTAGTGATAATATTTGTTTTTTTTTTTAAACTTCCCTACTACAATTAGATTAGAGATGCTTTCATAATCTAGCATAGACTGTGCCCAATTATCTTGAAATAACAGACTTCCCTGGGTTGACAATTTATATTGAACACTTTGATTTTCTATTCAATTAGGCAATTAAAGTTCCCAACATTTTGGCGTCGTTGCCGGGGAAGATAATCATATATTTTTGTAAGCACATTAGTTTTATTTCTTAGGAATGAATAGTCTTCATGTATCACGAAACACAAGAACAAATCCCCTAAAATACTAACTTTACATGTACCAGAGGACATGGAGGAAGAAATCCTAACATACTGGGAAGACAAACCATTGTTGATGAGATTATAGCCAGAGTAGATTCTTCTTCAGGATCCATTTTTCACCCTGCAAATCCTCCAATAAGACGTGATCCGTAGTCAACATAAATACCCCTCCTCGAAACATCGTTCTCATCAAGGGCTGAATTTGAAGTTGAAGTCGAAGCTGAAGATTTTTCACCAACAAATTAGCAAGCAACCCTGGAGAACATTGAAGATCAAGGAAGTATAGCCTGGAACAGGGAAAATCTAGAAGAAGTTGTTTACCAGATCAACGGTCAGATAGTCACTAAAGAAGAGTGGGACATTGTTTGGAGAGAAAGAGAACATATGGAGAATCAAGGGGATAATGAAGAAGACCTCTACCAAGAGAATCCACAAAACAATGAGGATCAGGTAAACAATGAAAATACTATCTCTACCCTGGTTTTTCCTATTTTTGATGTTCACACATGAGGGATGGCTCCTATGAGAAACATACCTCTCTCAGCTCTTCCAAATTTTCATGAATTATCTACTGAAGATCCGGATGATTTTATGTTTGAATTTGACATTTTGTGTAGAATCTATGACTACACTACCACTACGTAGAAGCTTAAACTGTTTCCAGCTACATTAAAGGGTAATGCGTTAATATGGTTCATGAGCCTTGGAGGAGAAAACATTTCAACATGGGTACAAATGAGGTAGCTTTTCCTGAACAAATACCAAGATTACTGTCGAACAAGGGAACGAAGAGAGGAACTATTCAAGATGTCACAGAAGGAGGACGAGACCCTTGAAGACTTTGTGGAGTGACTCCAATATAATCTACAAAGGTCTAGACATCTGGATGTGAGTAAGGAAATTCTGAAAACCATTTTGCTAAAAAGGAGTTAGAGAAGATTGTTTATATATGATGAATATGCTTGACAAGGGAGATATATCTAAGGAATCTTATGAGGACATTGTAGATTTATGCAAAAGATGTTCTCGAGGATCTATAAGGAATAAGTCATCGACCAAGGATACCAATTTTTCAAGGGTACAGAAATCAGCCAATGGAGGAGAAACAAGAGAAGAAATAGGTAATCTATTAGAAAATTTCAAAACAGAGATGATTAACTCTTTTGCCTCACAAATGGATACTTTGCAGGTCAAACAGAAACAAGCAGAATCAGAGCAAGCATTGTGCATTTTCTGTCCAAAATGCAGAAAGAAACATTCACCAAGGGAGTGCCCACTTAATAGTGTCCAGGTATGCCTTATTTGTGAGTTAGACCATGCCACTAACCAATGTCCCTCTCTACCAGGTGTAAAAGCATCAATGAAGGCAACTAATGAAAAAGAAGAGGTTGTCTATCTAATAACACAAAGAAGACAATGGCGGCCAAGAGGTCAAGGTATGAACTCTCAATTTTCTCCTCCAACATTTAATTATTGGAACAATCAGCTACCATATGGCCAGACGAATGCCCCCCCCAAAAAAAATCAAATGCCACCCTCTTATCAGGATCCCAATGCATGGTCACCTATTTCCCAACAACAATATCACTATGGGCAATGGAACCCATATGGGAGAGGTCCTCAACAACAACTCAGTTATCAAAGCCATCACCAACTGAACCCCTATCAACAACAGTTCCAACCCCCATACCAGCAACAACAGCTACAATTGCCTGCTAATGCCTCACCAAACAATCCTCCCTTACGACCTCAGATGCCTGTGCAACCTAACCCAACCCCAAATAATAAGGTTGTTCAGAACATAGACATACATAATGTGCCAACGTTATCTATTACTCTTATGCCTTGTGATGAAATAAAATTAAGATCAGGGAGAATAGTTGAGACAATAATTGAAGATGTGCCATCTTCAGAATCAGATAAGGAATAAGGGGAGCGACCATCTGTTGATACAGAAGAAATTGACCAACCTATTCTAGAATCAGTAGACCCACCATTCCCTGAAAGACTGAAAATTACCAAGCCTGTGGAATTACCATCTTTCAATCTCCTGGGAGCATTGAAAAATATGCACATTAATATTCCACTACTGCAACCCATAAGGGATGTCCCTATTTATACCAAGATTGTGAGGGACCTCTGTATCAGAAAACCTGGATGAAAAACTAAAGATCCCCTCACAGTGCATGTAGTGGGGGATTTGTCTGAGCTGATGTTAGGAAAAACTCCACCTATTAAATATGGTGACCCAGGAAACACTACAGTCACTATTAAAATTGGACAAACATCTATTCCACATGTACTAGTTGACTTAGGGGCAGAAATTAACATCGTGCCAATAGAAACTACATAGTTGTTGCAACTCAGAACACAAATCCGACCTAATCCTACTATTCTAGAATTAGTTGATTTCTCTACCATTAGACCAAAAGGAGTAATCGATGATTTAGTCATTTCAGTGGACTCATTGGAGTATCCTATTGATTTTGTCGTTTTGCAACCCAAATCCCGTCTAGGAGGCCATCCTCTAATTCTAGGACGACCATGGTTAGCTACAGCTGATGCTTTCATTGGTTCCAGATCTGGTTCCATGACCATCTCTGATGGTTATGACACAAAAAAAATTACCCTGTATCCTCATGCTACACCTAGTGCAGAACTTGAAAATTATCTATGGATGGACACTGAGGATAGAAGTGCTCTGCCTGTGCTAACTATAGGAAAGGATCTGAGTTTCAAAGATGAGACAGAGGATGAGTTAATCAACTGCTTTATTTTTGACCCCTCTATTGTTAAACAAAACACGCACCACCAATTGATCAGAGTCATTGACCCTATTTCCCAGGAAGAAATGAACTTGTAAATGTTCTTAGAAACTACTGACAATCAAATTGATTCAGCTGTAACAACAGCCGTTGTAATAGCGAACGCTGTAATAGCAGATGACGAAACAACAACAGCTAAATTATTTCCTAGATTCAGTTCTAAGAGTGCCACTATGGAAGTCGAACCTGAAAAAACCTTGAACATCAATCCCGATCTCTCCACTGTTGAAACTCGCCGATTGCTGAAATTACTGACTGTACATAAAGAAACATTTTCCTGGGATTACATGGATATGAAAGGAATTCCCTCTGAACTATGCACCCACCATATATACATCAAAGAAGAATTCCGACCCATTTTCCAATCGCAAAGGAGGATGAACCCAAACCTTAAAGAAATTGTTAAGGAAGAACTTCAGAAACTTCTCAACTCTAGATTCATCTATCCTATATCAGACAATGAGTGGGTATCACCGTTGGTTATTGTGCCTAAAAATAATGGTAAGTGGAGAGTGTGTGTGGACTATAGATCCATGAATAAGGCCACATAGAAGGATCATTTCCCTCTACCATTTATTGATTAGGTTTTAGACAACCTAGCTGGAAAAAAATTATTTTCTTTCCTAGATGGATTCAGTGCCTATAACCACATACAAATTTCCCTACAGGACCAAGATAAGACCACCTTTACTATCCCTTGGGGTACATTTTCCTACAAGGTTCTCCCATTTGTCTTGTGTAATGCACCAACCACTTTCCAGAGAGCCGTGATTGGTATATTCTTTGATATGGTGAATGACTGTATGGAAATATTCATGGATGACTTTACACCTTATGGTACTGATTTCGAAGAAGCTTTGTCTAATATGGAAAAAGTGCTCAAAAGATGTAGACAGTCTCATCTTTCTTTAAGTACAGAAAAGTGCCATATGATGATGTGTGAAGGGGTAGTGCTGGGACACTTCATCTCTTATGCAAAGATTTAGGCATTATGTAACTGGTTATCCCACATTTATTCATATTGATGATACAACCATTAAATATCTAATGAATAAACCTATTACTAATGCTCGAGTGACAAGATGGTTGTTACTACTGCAAGAATTTGACATCACTATAGTGGATAGACCAGGAAAAGAAAATGTGGTTGCTGATTTTCTCTCAAGATTACATATAAATGATGTTAATTTACTTGTAGATGATTCATTTCCTGTTGAACATTTGTTTGCAGTATCTGCTCACTCACTTTGGTATGCAGACATTGCTAATTATTTGGTTGCAGGGAAGGTACCTCCACATCTATCTCCTTGAGAAAGAAGCAAGATTATTCAAAAGAGTGCTAGGTATAGTTGGATAGGAGGATACCTCTTCTACACAGGCCTGGACCAAGAAATCAGGAGATGTATGAGGGATGATGAAGTTTATGATCTGCTAAAAGCTTTCCATGATGGCCCTTGTCGGGGCCATTTTGCTGATAAAAGGATTGGGCATAAAATTTTAAGGATGGGCTATTTTTGGCCTAGCATATTTCAAGATGCCAAGAAGTATGTCCAAGCTTGTGACAGTTGCCAATGCATGGGTCAGCCAACTCATAGGGATGAGATTCCTCTCCAGTCTCAGGTAGTGTTAGAGCCTTTTGAGAGATGGGCCATGGATTTTGTAGGACCCATTCACCCACCTTCCATTCAGAAAGCCTATATATTGGTCTGTACAGATTACATGACCAAGTGGGTGGAGGCAAAAGCACTTATCAGAGCCTTAGAAGAAGTTGTCTGAGCATTCTTCTTTGAAGATATATTTGTTAGGTTTGGAATTCCCAGAGAATTGGTCACTGATGGAGGACCCCCTTTCACATCATATAAATTTGAAGCTCTACTCAGTAAATATCATGTTTTACATAGAATAGCTTCTCCATACCATCCACAAGGCAATGGTCAGGTGGAAAGCACCCACAACATTATCGAATCCATTATTACTAAAACAGTGAGAGAAAATCGTAGGGATTGGTATGATAGATTGCATGAAGCTCTATGGGCTTACCGAACTACTTGGAGGAGCACAACTGGTTTTTTTCCTTACGAGTTGGTATATGGAAAAATCTTTGTTTTCCCCATTGAATTTGAAATCAAAACATTAAGAACTGCATCAACAGTCAACCTCGACTTGAATATGGCACAAAAATCTAGACTGCAGCAACTCAATGAGCTTGATGAAAAGTGTTTGGACACCATCCATCAAACCACAGTGATTCAACAACAAAGAACAAAATGGCATGATAGAGTCATCAAGAAGAAATTAGTCTAGAAAGGAGATTGGGCTCTGTTGTATGATTCACACTTTAAGGAATTTCAAGATAAGATGTGTACACAATGGCTAGGACCTTATGAGGTAGACATCATTTTTCCTAATGGGACAGTTCGGTTGATTACTATTGATGGATCCAATACATTGTTACATGCAAATGGTCATCGCTTGCGTCTGTATCAACATCCATTGTCAAAGGAAGAATTCAAAACTAGATGTACAGTTGATGTAGGTTATCAATTCTTAAACGGAAAGGAGCTTGCTTCTTCCCCTTCTAAACTTTAGGACTTCTTTTGCTCAGACCTTGTATATAAATAACCTCAGCAAAATTTGCATTTTTCTGTTTTTAGTTGAAATTTCTCTATTTTCTTTACTATACTAATAAAGCTTTGAAAGGTATCAGGCGGTTATGTGTGTACAAGTGGATTGATGAACAACAAGGTTGAGTAGCACAAAACAAGTCAAACAATTAGTTCATGGAAGTTGAAAAACTTCCTAGAAACTAAGTAATGTAGCGTTCAACCGATTTCTATACTGTTACACCCATTTTTCGCTAAATTGGACGATTTCCATGATGTTACACATTCTTCCTATAAGTTGGCCGATTTCGATGTTGTTACACTTTCTTCTGATAAATTGGCTGAATTCCATGCTGTTACATCCCTTTTTCACTAAATTGGCTGATTTCCATGCTGTTACACCTAACTTCGCCATTTTTTCCGAAGAACTTGCTGATACACTAATTGTTTTTATTCTTTCTTGCCACTTCACTCTTTCTTTTTCTCATTTTTTCTGATGATGTTGATACAACCCTCCAATATTTCCATGCCACAACACCACTGATTAGACAATATTGATGCTCTCTATCCAAAAGTGTTTCTTCATAATGACTTGACATCACATCCGACGATTTCCAGTTGGCTAACTATAGTAAGGACTTCATTTCTGCTCCAGCTGTCATTTCTCTCATGATCCTTCATCATGTCATCTATTCTGCGCAACTCAGATGGTAGTTGGATAGTGCGGTTACTACGATAGGTATTATATGCGGTAATATATGAGGTACGTGATTAATCCTACATGTTAAAGTAATGAAGATATAAAAGAATGGTTTCCTATTTACTAACCAATTGTCATAAATCGATGCACTTGGAGCCAATCTGCTTAGTT
>ML790409.1:263124-338991 GCA_009831015.1 Picea engelmannii
CTTTCCGCCCACACTTCTTTTTACTGAGACACTATATTCTTTCTGCAAACCACGTTCGAGCTTGTTGCGTCTTTGATTTAGGTGATAGTTTCTCCTCCTACATGCCTGTTAGACTCTCAAGCAACATCATGGGAGGATCTGATATTAGATATGAACCTGCAACTCTGGACAGTTTGTTGCTACACCCAAAGGCCTACGAAATATTTCTCCAGGCCAGCTGGATATCATGTTTTAAAAAGTTGAAGGGGTTTAATGAGGACGAGGTATTGGAGTTTAGTCAAAATATTACTGAAGGCTATTCAATGGTGAAATGGGTAAGGATTATAGTGTCAGAAGAAAGCATTGTTTTTGTAATAGGGTTGCCAAGAACAGGAGACTAATGGTTTAACAGAAAAACACATCTTCTGGATGCACAAAAGGGTTTCCTCGTCAACACTAAGCAAGTTCAGACCAAAGGCAGAGGTGTAGATGTTAATTCCTTACCACAGCCATGGGGGAAAGTCGCAGAATTTATTAAAAGGTACATTACCTGTGAAGGACAATACCAAGTTGTTTATTTTTTTGATTTCATCTTATTATCACATCTGCGACATCATAAATTCATAAACATTCCTTATTTTATCCTCCATTCATTTCATAACATGGCTCATTTTGTAAAAAAATCCAATAACCCCGGGAATTGCATTTCTAATCATAGACTCATCGGCCTATTAATTTGTAGAGGTATGGGAATTTCCAATAACCCATTACCTGTTGTAGTAGACCAGCCACATTCTGTACATATAGATATGATTGCACCAGTCCTTGAAAACACAACCAATGGACCTCTTCCTGAGCCTCTTCCCTCTGCTGCAAAAATGGTCCAAACCCCTACTGTCGTTGTCCATAAGACAACTCAGAATAGAAACCGCATAACCCGAAGCCATCCTAGCACTAGCCAGACAAGCCTCGATGAAATTGAATTGCAACAGCCTATAGTTGTGGTCGAACAAACAGATGAACAACCAACCACTCAATCAAGACATGCGTCATAGAACTTGGCTACAACACCTATCATTGAAAACCTACCCCCTTCCTCTGAAAAGAAAACTCCTACTCCTATCTCTGGATCACCGAGAAAGCGAACAAGGTCAGCACGTTCCATTGCAACACCTAGCATTGACAACCTACCCTCTGTATCTAAAAAGAAGATCCTTGTTCCTATCTCTGCATTACCTAAAAATCGAGCAAGGTCAGCACAGTCCACTGTAACATCAAGTCTGCTTCCCTCCTATGTTGTGGCACCGACATTCACACAGAACCCTCCTATTGCTGCAACAATTGATCAAGCTCCTAGTATCATTACCAGTGCATTTTCTCAGAAAAGAAAAAGTCCATTCAAGGGAAAACCTCAGAGAGCCCTTGACCAAATTGGATCAACAACAAATAAGAGCCCTCTGGCTGCTATGATAGATAATTCTACAGAGGTACGAATACCAGGTTTTACTTTATGCACAGAAATTCAGGAAAGTATTCTCTCCTTTCAGAATGAAGGTACTCAAATCGCAGCAGAATCATTGGCTCCACTTGATGATTCTGTGCACCACACGTCCATTGATGATGTCCAGATCATTGAAGACCCCAGTATACCCGAATATCCTCCTTGTGTGGTTCAATAAGAATGCCTCATTCCTCCTCTAGCAATGAAGAAGAAAACCCGTTCTTTCATTTCTATTTTACCCAGGAGAAGAACCAGGTCCACCAGGTCCGCTGAAGCTACAATTGGATGGCAAGATGTGGAATAGGCTATTCCTATTATTTGTCCACTATCCTCTATGGTTGATGCAAGGACGGTTCCACATGAACCAACTATCCAAGTGGTGACTGTTCCACAGGACCCAGTCATGACATATATTGTTGTTACAAAAGAACCAGTTGTCCAGGTCGATACTGTTACACGAGAACCGGATGCTCCATAGAGGATTCTCCCACTAGAGCTAGTAATACCAGAACCAACTGTCCATGTCGAGACTGTTCCAAAAGAACCAGTCCTGACAGACACAACTTTTACACAAGAACCAGCTGTCTATGTCGAGACTGTTCCACAAGAACCAATCCTGACAGACATAGTTGTTACACAGGAACCAGCTACACAACATGCTGAGGATGTGCCACTTGCCTAATTGTTTGCTCAAATAGAGAGAAATATCAAGAATACATAAAATTCCAGAATCATTGCACTAATAACAGAGAATGATAACCTCAAAGCAGAGTTAAAAACCATGAAACAAGAGGTGGAGTCTGCTCGACAAAAGAATCCAGAAGGGATAACCTTTGACATCCTAGCACTGACAAAAGATGTTATGGACAGAAAAAAAGAAATCATGTGCTTTGAATGTGGAAACATTTACTTTGAGGCAGGATATGAGGTAGTCAAAGTTGCAGTCCCTAAAGGACCAACAACTATCTCAGTCAAGACTGAACATGAACTTACTGCTACACAAAAATCAATAAAATAGGTTCCAGTCACTAAAGGACCAACAACTGTCTCAGTCAAGACTAAACATGAACTTACTGCTACACAAAAATCAGTAAAATAGAGGAGATCTCAACGTCATAAAATAGTTGCTGGTATACCAGAAGCCTGAAAACAAGAACCTTTGTTTCCTTCACGAGTTGTTACTTAAGCAACTCAAACTGATTATGTTCTCAATGATAAAGAAACTCAGACAGATCGTTGACACAACATATTTTCTTTTGGACACAACATTTTTCAATACCGACACTTAGCAATTTCTCTTAACAATTTTTCACTGGAGGAGACAGTTATCTACTTTAGCTACAACGTAAGGTTTGAATGTGTTTTTCATGAGGACATGCAATGTCTTCAGTTGGGGGGCATGTTAGGACCCATAAATGTCCCTTTTTCACTACATCTTTTTCCCATTCAACCTTCTCATTCCTAAGCTAAATGACTATTATAATGAGTACTAAGACCCTTTTTCCCAAGGTATGAACTATTCATCTCGCTTTTATATTTTCATTTACTTAGCATGTTTGATTGGTAACGTTCACATATTTTACCCATGAAATGATTTAACTAATGATCAAAATGCTTAGAACAACTCACTTCGAGAAACTCGCTATTGTTACAGCTATGCACCAATCTTGGAAGCTATTACATGACTGCTGCAATAGATGCCAGCAATATTGGAAGTTGTTACATGACTACTACAATAGAAGCCCGTCAATCCTAGAATATGTTACAATAGATGCCACTAGTCATGTTGTTATATGACGACTGCAACACCTTCTTATTAGATATGCTGGCTCACGATCTTGATAAAGGAGAGTTCTAGATTTTTTATTAATGATATCAAACGAATAGCTTGAGAATTGGGGATTCTCAAGACTATTCTATTTATGTTCTACTGAATGACTCTGACTTTAAATAGCAGATCTTTTGTAATGAAAAGGAGTTTTTTTGGACCGGAGAAAGAAAAGTAACGCTTATTGTACACAAACATTTTTGGAAATTGAATGAAAGAGTGGATTGAATTCCTTTAGCAGACTATAACCTATTTCTTTGAGCGGATTCAGTGAGAAGGAAAGGGCCCACCTTCCTCACCAATTCCCCTCCATTTTTACTTCTAGATTAGTTGTTTTAAATGCGAATGATTTAACTATTAGAAATTTATAGAATACAATTGTTGTTACAGTTTAGTTCCTTCTTGTTAGATGTGCATAAACTTGTCTCATGAGAATTAGAAGTCGATTGTTGAACATTGCTGGAGAACTGCTTTCCCTTTTTCTGCATTCGGTTAAAATCTTGTTTCCGAGAAATAAAAGTGTGAAGTATCTTCTTGCAATAAGTAGATTTCCTTTCTGCAAATAGTATAGAACTTCTTTCTGCAAAAGTAAATTAGAAAGTTAGATTAGATTAGGCAATCCAGGGTTCTTATACATTCATCAGTTTAGATTGCAATTATGATTTCAAATATATAGAACTCCAATTGTATCAGCACAACTGTGTTAGTGATAATGTTTTTTTTTTTTTTTTGAAACTTCCCTACTACAATTATATTAGAGATTCTTTCATAATCTAGTATAGACTGTGCACAATTATCTTGAAATAACAGAATTCCCTGGGTTGACAATTTATATTGAACACTTTGATTTTCTATTCAATTAAGCAATTAAAGTGCCCAACAACATGTCTGGTGCAAATTAGGGTTATAACAGATGCCACCTAATGTGTGAGGTCATAAGATATTCTAATGGTCGAAATACATTAACAATCTTCACCGATGTGCCAAACAAGTGAACCCAGGGACTAGAAATCGGGAGGTGTCATCTGCAAAATAATAACTGTCTCATCGAGGCGGGCATACCCATGCTCAAGATAAAATAAAATCATGGCTACCAATCAAATACACTATAGATCCATGCCATGTAACTATATAAAGTGTAGCTGCGAACAATACACATCAGAGCTACATCTCAAAATAAAAAAGATATACATGTAGAGTATCCATCTTCTAGAAGTTGATAAGGCCTAATGGCTGGAGATGAGGTCTTCAGAGCTCCAACAACAACTTAAAAATATTCAAAAATCGGGTAGGAGTGTAATATGAGTGTACGACTTCACTACCTAGAGGTCTTCGATGGCTCGTCGATCATGGACTAGAGAATCTTGATGATCAGACTGAAGGCTTCATTGATTTTGAGAAAAGACTTGAATGGACGTTCAGGATGGTCAGGCATGAGGGTAAGAGACAAACTGTAGAGGGGCTGACTCAGGCTTGGTAAAAAATTCCCTTGGACAATAGAACGACAAATGATGAGACTCAGGCATCATGGCATTAACATAATTTTACGAGGTAGGAGGCAACGCAAACTGTCCATATGTTTGGAAAAATAACCAAACGGAGGAAGACACAACTCTATGTAGCGAGAAAATCTTCCTAAGGTCATATTAAATCCTATGGTTTGACGAACAAATGGACCAATGTGATTTATCCAAAGGTGACTCATTATGCTACCAATAAAAGTAAAATACTTTTCCCTTCCTCTTTTTGGGGCATATTTGATTTTTTTTTTGTCTTTTTCAATAATTTTGGAAAAAGAATAAAAGAATGCTATGTTACAAAGGAGGGATGAGTGTTGCAAAAATACAAGTTCGAGGCACAAGGACAAGACTGATGTTCAAAGTAAGGACACTCTGGAAAAATCCTCCAGGGGCTAAAGGTGTCAAGACGCAGAGGTAAAGTGATACAGGGCTTGCATATAAGGCATGCTTTAGATGGTTCAGTTGAGAGCAACATGGAGCCAACATTAGGCCAAAGACATGGGTATGCAAATTCGATTAATAAAACACACAATGGTAACGTCCTTCGATGTAAGTTTAACAATCCCAGAGAAGGTAAGCTCGGTGGTTTTTCATATTTAGAGAGTGTGAAAAACGTAAAAGGAGACTCCACTGGGGTACCTTTTTCGAAGGTAGTCTAGTCGGTTTGAAAAAGGGGTAAATTAGCACTGAAAATACATCTATTCAAAACCATTTTAACGAGTGTGATAAAGACAAGATCACTCAACCATTTTTTCATTTTTAAGGAGTCTGAAAAAATCTTAACTATGGACTCCGTCAAGAATGTTCTTCTGGACCATTTTAACGAGTGTGAAAGAATAAGGTCAATCGACGATCTTTTCAATTTTAGGGAGTCTGAAAAGAGCTTAACTATGGACTCCATGGGGGTTTAGGGTTAAAATGATACCTAGGAGTACTCTTCTAGAGAACTGAAGTTCCTTAGAGTATACCTTTGTTCGTACAGTTGACCGTCCGGACCGAAAAAGGGGTAAACTACCGCCAGATAGAAGTGACTTCAAATTTCAGTTTAATGAGCATGAAAGGCCACAAGATCGCTTGACAATCTTTTCATGTTTAGAGGGTATAAAAAGGGCTTAAAAGAAGACCCATGTGAGGAACGTTATTTTGGACCAATTTAACTAGTGTGAAGAAACAAGGTCACTCGACAATCTTTTCATCTTTAGGGAGTCTGAAAAGGGATTAAAGAAGACTCCATGGGGGCTACAACTTATGTATGAAAATGGTTCAGGTAGAGCCCATTGCTAGGCTCAGACCAGGAGTCTCTTCAATAGTCAACTTGGGAAGTCTCCCAAAAGGGAAGAAAACACAAACCATGGTGTAAGTCCTCCTGTGATATAGAAACCGTAGTCATGGCTTCAAGGATAGCCTTATCTGAAGGTAATTCAAAATCCAAGAAATCACGCAAATGAGGGTCGACAGTCCCAAAGTGTTAAGTAAACTGACCATACTCTATATGATGATGGAGGTTCTAGCCAGGACTAGCAGAGTTTATTAGTGACGAATCACGATCACGAGGGCTTGAGGATCTACTAACAACGAGATCAGACTCAGAAGGAGACTCAAGATCAGTTGGACCAAGAGGGGGAAGTAGGGGCTCCCATGCCCCCACTGGGTAAACCAAAGGATCAATTGTTGAAACCAAGTCTCGGGAAGGCAAACATGATTTCACAGGTTCTTGCTCAGAAGAAATTGAACATCAAGGATAAGATGCCACATAATTAACCCGTGGCGGGGTAGAGTCTATACGAATGCTAGGAACATATAAAGGGGTAGACTGAAATAATGTTGAATTAGGATGGTGGTTATCAGATGCCAGCTGTTCGATAGTGACAATGCTTCCATTGTGAGGGAAATGAATCACCCAGAAGAGCATAGACACCACAACATTCATGGCATATACATAATCACACCTGAGAAGTATATTGAAATCTAACGAGCCTTGCACCACTATAACATCGACACAGACAATCTTCCCACCTAACGAGATAGGAAACTAAGGAAGAATCCCCAAATATTCACTAGGACATCTGTCAAAAGCCAAAAACTCATGCGAAGTAGACACAATACATCGATAAATGTTTGTTGAACTAACTTCAACCCTTATTTGAAAAGGTGTGGTAGAAGGAAGATGAGGCTCAACAAGGTCATTCCAATCAAAGGAAACCATCCTAGGGCTTGGAGGGGGTGTTCTTGGAATGAGTGGAATGCCCCCTTGTTTTGAAAGTATTGAACCGAAAATGATAAAAACATAGTTGGTAGACATGTCACTCCCCAAAAGAAGAGTGGGATCATCCGATGACTGCATCGAAATGACCACTTTCACGAACAATGGATGAATAGGTTGCGGGACTACATGGTCTAAAGGCACCTCACCCCACAAAAGAGGAGTGGGATCAACCAATGACTGCATTTGCATGACCACTTTCGTAACCAATGGATGAATAGGCTGCGAGACTACATGGTATAAAGGTGCCTCACCCCCCAAAAGAGGAATGGGATCATCCAATGACTGCATCGACATGACCACTTTCTCAACCAATGGTTCAAAAGGTTGAGAGACTACAAGGTCTAAAGGCACCTCACGCCTCAAAAGAAGAGTGGGATCAGCTGATGACTGCATCAACGTGACCACTTTCTTAACCAATGGCTAAATAGGATGAGAGACTACAAGGTCTAAAGGCACCTCACCCCTCAATAGAGGAGTGGGATTAGCCGATGACTATATCAACGTGACCACTTTCTCAACCAAAGGTTGAATAGACTGTGAGGAAACCCAAGAAGACTCGGAATCAGAAGAGCTTGCAGACATGGACCACAATCTTTGTACCTCTAGAATGCCAGGGCACAAATGAGTAAGGTGATCTCCCTTGCAAAGCTTACAAGGGAACTTAGGCTTACGTCCTATCCGTGTAGTTTTCTCAACAGAATTAATGCCCCAGCATGAGTAGCACTGGTTGTTTTCACATCTCCAACATGACTTGCAGAGGCTACAGACCTATTACCAATATGACTAGCAGTGACTAGAATTTCCCCACCAGCATGACTTGCAGAGGGTGAGTGTGTGCCCCCAGCATAACTTGCAGAGGCTGGGTGATGGTCTTCAACATGAATTGAAGAGGTTGTTGAACTATCTCCAACATGACTCGTAGAGGTTGGTGATTTCTTCTTCCTATTCCTCCTCTTTCTATTTCATTTAGACTTTCGGTTACTATTAACTGTACTTTCACCAGAGGTGGGAGAAGGAGGAGGAGAAGACTTTGCTGATGAAGAAACATCAATAGGGTGCCCATGAATTAAGGTGCTTAATTGAGAAGCTTCAAGATCATTCGAGACATTTGGAATGGTACCCAACCAAATCGGTATTCCCACATTCAACCCAGGAATGTACAAAGTGGCCATTAAAGGGACACCAACATTTCCGAAGAAGGGAAAAGCACAAGAATCCCCTTGTGAAGGGGCTCCTTGGTTGGTATCACTAGGAACTCTAGCCATGAAGATATTATGCATAGGTTCTCCCTTTTCGGGATCGTTCGAGTCCGTAAAAGTCTCACACACTGACTCTGGCGAACTAGTGTTATCAAAACAACGCCTATAAAGAGGTTGCTCCACATTTCTAAGCGGAAGACTGAAAAGTCCTCTCAACCAATAGAGTGGGTGGTATACTACCCTAGTTCAGAGACCCAAATCCACAACTGACTAACTCACTATGGAAAACTAGGGAGCATAGAGCACACACTAAAAGTTCCTAAAGGAAAATCAAGCAAACGACTAACTAGTTGGAAGAATAGTTACACCAACCAACACTAGAGCAACTTACCAGTGCAAGTGAAACTCGAATACAGAAACACCCTCTGGGTATACTCTGCAAAACATGGCCTAATGTCTTCCCTAGGTACTGTGGTATACCCCTGCGGTCACCTATGTAAGTCCCTAAAATAAAGGCAACTAGGTTGCCAACTCATGAATAATCACCAAGCGGGTACAGTCGAAAGTCGAGTAGACCACAATGATCAGGGTATCGAGCTTGAAACTTGTCAAGGGTATCGAAGGAAAGTGGTCTAGAAGACAACTGAGGACCTCAAACAGATTCGAGACCCACGAAGCTCTGTGGCAAATGCAACCGACGGAATCCCAAGACAAGCCCTCTATATGCGTTCTCCACTACGATTGATCCATCTTTGGAGGGGTTATCTCCACTACCTTTCCACATGTGACCTCGTGTTTAGCCCCTGTGTTAGAGGGGGGTCCCGGATAACTTTCCAATACTGGACTTCTACACTCCTTAGCACAGACTTGTATGTTTGTTTTATAGCCTTGAAGAGTTTCCTCCCCAACCTGAATCAAGGGTCTGGCTTAATCTAGTTGATGGACCCTACAAACATAAAGTCTAGTAATTTTTAATTAGTGTTCTTTTTACTGGCTTGACTTACTCAAAAGGGTATGGTAGTGCAATTGATGGTGTTAAGACTCTTGCGAAAAATGATCAAACTTATATGAACACTGGCAAAGAATGATTATATTTCTTATATATATATTTTTAAATGCTTTTAAAATTAGAAGAAAACACAATGCTATGCTAACTTCTTTTTCTTTTTCAAATAACAATGCAAAGAAAATGACAGGAAAGAAAGAGATCTAACAAACTAATTTTTTTTGTTATATTTTCTTCCAATCAAAGAAGAAATAACAAAATATTCTAAAAGAAACTGATGAATGCAATATTCTTAACATTTCAAGCTAAAAATAAGTTAAAAAAGATAGGAAACATAAGAAATGTTCTAAATGAAAAATCAAGCTATAATAGAGTCCAAACCTAGGCTAAGATGTTATCAAAGAGACCAAGAACCCTCATAGATATAACTCTTGACAAGGAAAACAATGACTGCCTCTCCTTAAACAAAAAATTTCTCAACAGGTACATTGCTAACAGTTCAATGACCAACATGTGCAAGCGATATGTGTAAGGTTAGAGCACGTGTACACACATACATACTGTATGCAGGCTGCGTGTACCTATGCAACTCTTCAAAAATGAAAAAATAAGCAATCAAGCACTGGGAGAGACTACTGGTATTGAGAACCAGAATCTCTTGAAGACTCAGAAACTTACTTTGACAGAAAAAGAAAACAATTGAAGGAAAATTTCATAGAACAAAACCAATCTGAGGTGAAACCTAAGCTACAAAAATTCAAAAACAGAGACTAGAATGAGTTCCAGAAAACCCCTGAGAAGGATTACTTCTGACAGGGGAGAGGATGAATGCCTCTCTAAAAGAATTTTTTTGGAAACATACACGTGACTGACACTTCCTCAGCTAGCATGTACACGTGGGTTGTGGGAAGACAGGGTGTGGGTACACACGTGCAGACCTTATACAGGTCGTGTGTACCTCTGTGGATATCAAAAAAAAATGAAGTCAAGCAAAGAAACAAAGATAACTGGTATGGAAGACTAGAATCTCTGTTAGCTCAGACTTTTGCAGAAACTTTAAAAACAAGAATTGAAACCAGTTCTTAAAAATACCCAAGAAAAAACATTCCCAGAAACCCTAGAGTTCCCCAGTATGGTTGCCAATTCTGTTGTGGGTGGGAAATCCCTCCTACGGATTAGTACTAAGGTTTTTATCATGCATGCATAAATGACCTAAAGATTCTTACTTTTTACCATCATCCCATGCCTAGACCCCCATTACTCATATGTAAATACAAGGCTCAAGAGATTAAGTTGACATACCTTATTCTTCGTGTTTGATGTTGATCCCTTTTCACGCTTGGTAATTATTTGACTGCAAGTCTCCTCCCAATGCTGACCTGCATTCACTAAAGAAAAACAAAGAACTCCACATGCATTTGATCTATGAATTAATGGGTTAGAGATTTAATGAGTCATACAATCAATATTCCATTAATGACAATCTCATATGGCGGGACGGGAAAAGAGATTCTTTTATTAACTTCAGAATGATACCTTACAATGATAAAGTCAGCTACTACTCCTGGATCCTAGTCCTGGGATCTTCTTCCACTATCTTCCAACTACTTTTCTCTATACTTCTCTTTGCACAAGGATGGATAAAGGTTGTGACAAAGAGAATGCTCAATCAGGTATAGTTTATTTACTATGATTCTCCTTCTCCAAATGGGACCCCCACCCCTTATTTTATAGGTTAGAAGGAGCTAGGTATTTGGTCTAATTTCCGTCCATGCATGGCCGAAAGGTTTAGTTAACTTACCCAAATCTATGTGTTCCATCAACAACTTTCCTTTTTTTCTGCTTTTGTAGGTACACGCGGGTTGTCTTGGGTCAGCTAGCGTGTACACACGTGTAGTAAGGGATCAGGGCACATGGGCATTTATAAAAGGGGTTTTTAAGAAGAGTTGTTCAACAGTGTTTTGGAAAAGAAGGAATCTGAGATGGCATGATGCTAGGTAAGCATGTATGGTGCAAATTAGGGTTATAACATCAACTACAACGTATGGCGCTTTTAAGAAGTAAAATCGAATAACTGATGTATATGTGCTGTTCAGAATGAAAAATAGTTTCAATAGATCACAACCAACTAAGTCGGGTAATTTTCACATTGCAATAGAGAAATTTAGTAGATGACGATGCCATCAAAGAAAGACGCAACGTTAACATGTTCCCACAATAGATTGTGCCTAGAAAGAATCGAACGAAAATAGAGTTATTTAATTATCTGAAAGCATAGTAGAAGGAACTCTTATTTAATCCAAAAGTTTAAAACAAATGTAAAATGAGTGCAGGGATTTGAAACAGTTTTGTTGTAGCGTACTAAAAATATACAAGAAAATAAACTCACCAATTCACTCTTAATCTCTTCCAACACACATTGAACAATCTTCTCCACGAGCACACCCTCGTTACTGGTTCAATAAAAAAAATAAACGTGGTTAGAAACTTGTGCACAAAATAAATAAACACGGTTAGAAATGTGTACACAGGTAAATACCATATATCTATGCATAAAAAATTTCATATGTGGAGAGTTCTCACCTGTTAAAGGGATATACATAGAGATTAAACCCACTAATTTTTGAAATAGTAGAAAGAGCCTCTCTCCACTTCTTAATAGTGGTGGGGTCCATCTTCTCTTCATCGTGCGTTATCTTCTTTTCAAGGCTTCATAGGGATTTAGCATAGACTCATTTTCCCTGTGGCTATTGAACCACAACAGGGTCTACATGGTGAAACAAAATAATAATTAGATCCTTTGACTCCAACATGTAGAGGAGTTCATCAAGACACTAAGATCCAAGTCATTCATGACTGGCCAACCCTGACCACAATAATCAAGCTTCAGAGCTTCTTGGGACTTGCTAACTTCTACTGAAGGTTCATGTTGGGATTATCCCTTATTGCATGGGCCCTTATCCAAGTAAACAAGGGCGGTGGAAATGCAAAGTTCACATGGGGGAAGGCACAACAAAAAGCATTTGATGATCTGAAGCATCACTTGTGCTCAACTCCAGTACTCTCCTTACCTGATCTGCAACAATTTTTCAAGATTGAGACCGATTCCTTCGACTATGTTGTAGGTGCAATTCTCACTCAAAATGGTCCATCAATAGCATACCATAGTGAGACAGTCTCAGATACTATCCAAAAATACCCCACCTATGACAAAGAAATGTATTCCATTATGAAATCCTGTCGTCAATGGAAACATTACATTCTGGGAAAGGAGACAATAATCCACACTGATCACAAGCCTCTGTAGTTCATACAAACAAAAGGGAATTTGATGGCAGAACGACTGCCATCAAAAGTGGTCCACATACCTCCAACAGTTCCATCTCAACATCAAGTATAAAACAAGGAGAAAAAATTGTGTTGTTGACTGCCTCAGTCTCCCTCCTGTTGCTACACTCACCACAGTGCTCCATTCCTGTGGGCATGAGGCTTCTTAGTGGCCCCAAATTTATCAGCATGCTTTAAATCAGGAGGCTCATTATAATCAGATGGCATGACATTTTGGCATGGAGAAAATTGTGGTCGTTCTATAGAAACATTTTTATTGGACAAAACATCGACAAGACGTCAACCAATATATCATATCTTGCACTGTCTGTGACATTTCCAAGCCAGCCATCAAGAATAAAGGATTATACACCCATATTCCTACTCTCAAGAGGCCTTGGGAATCCATATTGATGGATTACATGTCTAGCCTTCCTTCCACCAAGAACAACAATCATTGTGTATTTGTGGTGGTTGATCGGTTTTTGAAGATGGCCATTATCACGGTGTGCAAGAAGCGAATCACAACGACAGATACTTCCAATATCTTGTTCGAACGGGTGTGGGTTCATTTTGGGATACCATAGAGCATCACCTCAGATCAAGAAAACACGTTCCTCATCACATTTTGGTCAAGTCTTCGGTCACTGTTGGAAACCAAGCTCACTAAATCCACTGCTTTCCACCCCCAAATCGATTGCCAGAAAGAGGTAGTCAATCATATGATTGTGCACATCTTGCCCATGTACAAGTCTAAGCATCCTTGTACATGGGATGAGAGTCTTCTCTATGTTCAACACAACTACAACAAGGCTCTCAATAGCTCCACCGTCCATATCCCATTTCAGGTGGGGCTGGGATTCCAACCCTTGGATTCCATTGATGTTGCATTACCTCTTTCAACCACATAGGAAGAATCTTCCCATGTTCAATCTGAGGCCGAAAAATCCACCAAATTCATTGAGTGGATTCAACACATCTTCCAACAGGTCCATGAGATTTTGTAGAAATCCAATGCTAAATACAAGCAGCGCCATGATCAAGACCAAGTACCACACCAGTTTTAGGTGGGAGACAAGGTCTGGTTACTTTCATAGAAAGAGAACCTTATAGGGCCCAATCGAAAGCTCCTCCCACTTTTATATGGGCCTTACACTATCACCAAGGTTGTGGGTAGCAATGCTTTTGAGCTCAACACTCCACCCTTTCTTGGCTTGCACCTAGTGTTCAATGTGGACCTCCTTTGACCATAATTTCCACCATTATTGGACACCTCAAAGATCACAAAATAGTTTAAACCAACATATATCAACCATGATTTCATGGAACAGGAATCCACTGATCATATATTGGACACATAGGTCAAGGGCACTCGCCAGGAGAGGATCCAACTTTATCGGGTTGTCAAGGCAGGGCATCTCCTACACCAAGGAAAGTGGCTCACCCTGGGCCAAATTTAGTAGAATTTTTCTCACCTGATGGGGGCACTTAATGTAATGGAGACCATTAAGGGGGAGTACTAATCTAGGTGGATATTTGTGTCCACCCAACTATTCCAACTGGCTCCTCTTGACATTTTTAAGTTTAACATGTTCTACTATAATTCTTTTTAATTGTGGGTTCTAAACTTTGGGGTTGCTTGAAGCCCTACATAGTTTTCAGGTGGATATTGGCAGCTTCCCACCTATTCCAACTGGCTTATTTTGGAATTTTTCATGTCATTACATCTTTATGTACTTCCAGGGTCATTTTGGGTCCCTAAACAATGTTTTTTTTTCTTGCCATAGTCAAATTATAGACAAATTCAGAGTTTGACATCATAATTTGTAGTTCTCGAAAAGACCTTTCCAGTGGGATACCATGCACCTAAAATGGACGTCGTATGCAAACGTTACGACCCCGAGAATTTGAGGTACCAACTTAACCATCCGGGCCCACATGGCTTTTGGCGTTTCATCTCCTAGGGTTAGATTTTTGGATGTCTATGGTTTTGGCATTCATGATTGTTGTGTCCATTTCACCAATTGGGTGAGCAAAACAAGGTCAATTACAAGTCTAGTTGGGCCTACTAGACAAGACAAAGGTTAGTGTATGAATTAACCAATCCAAGAACATGAAATAAACAAACAACTAAGCTAGAAACAACTAGGGAAATAACTAAGGAAATAAAACTAAAATGCATAAGAAACTTTGAACCAAAATCAATCAACCAAATGACCAATGATTATGCTACCAATGGATAACTATATTAGTTGGAAAACACCATAGAGAAAGGATTACTTGTGGATCCCCTCTTCCTCCTTGGGAGGGCTCTTGAGTCCCCTATTTGAGATCTCTTCTTACAATGATAAACTAGAAAGAAAATGGTGAAAAAATCCAAGCCTATTCCCTCAAGAGGTGAGGTGAATAGGTTATTGAGATGTTGCTAGGATTATCCAATAAGAAAAGAGTTTTATTGAAGGATAATAGAGCCATCATAACAATTATATGATAATCTTAAATTCTTAGTGCACCCATGGCCTCCTTTTATAGCATGTCTTTGAGGCAATATTCAACCGGTTCTTAGTGTGGACAAGGGGCCCTTTAGGGAACCCTTAGGTCTTATACCACTTTCAATCAAAACATTAACTTATCAATGATTCCATTCATATATGATTGCATTTTCCATATCATAAACATATAATAATAAACAATGCATCACATCATACAAAGATACACAATACACCAGTATTTTACGTGGAAGCCCAAATGGGAGAAAACAAAAGAATGCTTTATTATATATCAAAGATTACATTCATAGGAAGTACCAACTTCCAAATTCTCCAGCACCAATTGGAAGAAGGATCCAACTCCCTATTTATAGGCTCCAACCTAAAGGAATATACAACTCCCTGAATTCTCCACATACAATTGGAAAGGGCCAAGAAGTGCCTCAACAAGTATCATAGCATCATCAAGATATGTGTCTCAACCATGTACAAAAACATCAATGATATGCAGCAAACCATAAACCTCAATCATGTTCCAAGACAATATACCAAAATGTGTGCCTCAATCTTGTACCATATTATTCATGACATGCCTCAACCAAATACCACAATATATTCCATAAACCATGTACTAGTGGATGTGCTAAAATTAGTACCATAACATCAATGATGAGCCTCAACCAAGTACCAAAGAATGTTCCTCATACATATTATATAACATCCAAGATGTGTCTTAACATGTGCCAACATCAACATGCCTAAAGCATGTACCATGAAATCACCATAACATAAATCTAAAAACATACATATAGGCATATCGTTAACTCTGTAAACTACCTGACTACATCATCATACCTTGCTCAGAATTCAATAATTTGGAACAAGAATCTCTCTCAAATATGCTTCCGCCTCGTGGGACTAACCCATTCGTCATGTAGGACCTTGTAGGATGAGTGCCATACAAACCACGGGGGTGCCTTGCAGGACAACTATAGCCTAACTCGTGGGGGTAAGCTAAATTAGGGTCTTCAAAAATCCTTCTCTTCTACAACTCTGAGACTTCTGCACTCTTTACTTTCTCATATTTTCTGTGAAAAAATCAATTGAGAGATAGGTATTCAATGAACTTGTGTATATACAAATGAGAGGCCTCTTGAGGTGTATTTATACTTTTCCAAGTGACTTCTTTCATTAACTTTGAGGCTTACCCGTACTTTCTTTTTATAATCATTTTAACATTTAATTAATGACCTGTAACTTCTTGTTGTAGCCATTTAGGGGCTTCTTAACCATTCTTCGGGGCTTTCAACTTCATGAGGGTATATCTCCTTAGCTGTGAGGAACCATGTGACATACCACCTATCATTGGAAATGACATGATGAGGAATATCCATCTATGAGTGTGTTACATGAATTTGTATTGTACTTCATCCTCTTTTTATTCAAACAAATTTGGCCTTCAAGACCACATATCTGGGGATTCTCAACCTATTAACCACTTATCCATATTTC
Organism: Picea engelmannii; assembly: GCA_009831015.1. Taxonomy (NCBI): domain Eukaryota; kingdom Viridiplantae; phylum Streptophyta; class Pinopsida; order Pinales; family Pinaceae; genus Picea; species Picea engelmannii. The sequence continues at coordinate 279,752 of ML790409.1, forward strand.
TAGGGCTTCTTGTATACTTCTTCAAAGCATCTTCCCATAAGATCCATTCTTAAAGCTACACCATAAGGGGACCACTTTGGAGACTTCTCCAAATAAACCCATGACTTCTAGATTCTCACAAAATTTCTTAGGGGATTGTTCTAGGGTTGACGAGGGTTGAAATCAATGACAACCAACTATCAAACAATATCCCACTTTGAAATTTATGGAAACACTCATACTCTCCCTATGACCATCACTCCTCAGTTTTCTCTCCTCCTTTGACATCAATGGAAAAGGGCATCTCCCTTTGGGGTTGCTCCCCCTGTCTTCATGCTTTTGATATTTTTATTGGGATATTTCTCTTTGGCCCCCATTGACATCATGGGAAAATAGTAACTCCCCCTTTTTTTATGTCTCCCCCTATCTTCATGCTTCTGATCTTTCTTTCCTGACGTCTTTCTTTGAAGATTTCTCTCCCCTTGACTTTTGTGCAAGATGTCATGTAGATTAATGCGGGGATTTGTTGGAACAAGCCTATTTTGGAGAGAAAATCCAATTTTAGAGTGCGTGCCATATATTTAAGAAACACAACATGTTAAAGACCGAAGAAAAGCAGTGCGATGCAGATGCAGACAAACCTAGCCATGTTAGGGTTAGTGCTTTTGATATGATTGTAATGGATATGAGCCAATAGATTACTATAAATAAAGGCCTAGGAGGTCTAGTAGAGGTTGGTTAATGCGATATATAGAGTGGGAAAATAGGGTTAATGATTGAGCGATTCAGAGAGGTGTGGGTTTTTGAGGGTTACATCATAGGTTGTGGAGTCTAGTGTGGTCTAGTCCGTCTCATAGATAGATATTGTCATATTTTTTGGTTTTAATAATGGAGAATGTAATGTGTGCAATGGTGTACTTGAAGAATGATGAATAAAAGAGTAGAAGAGCCAAATATTTGTGGACGTACCCCAGGGGTGGGTGAACCACGGTAAGCATGTTGTGTTAATGGGTGTGAATGGTTATTTTATTGTTTCTACTATTTATCAGTTAAATAATGGATGTTTATCTTAGATTATTATAGAGAGAATCATGCATGCATGGTTTCCTTGATGAATGAATAATATATCTAGATGAATGAGTAATAAATATGATGCATAAGAAGAAGACACACATCAAATTCCCAACCCCTTCCATGATTGCATACATATGAGTCCTGCAGTCCCCCTTAGCCTATCTTGAATGAGACTGCATTGTGCACTCTATGCACAGTGTTTCCTTTTGGTTTGCCAGGAGGGACGATACTTTGATGGTTTTGTTGGAAACCTTTAAGATCAAAGCTCGGGTCAGCCCTAACGTCCAACAAATGGTTATGTTGTCGATTGGAACTATTCAGGATAGATTAGAAGGGATTTGTTGAAGAACAACAAGGTGGAGGTTGAAATATGGTTAATGACAAAGGAACTTGAGTTTGTGCAAAAGGACAATAGAAACCCTAAATATACACCACAAAAATATCTCGAAAGATATGTGTTTAACGAATTTCATGAATTAGTTTTCTGTGAATTTCCACATCTGTTATAGGAGTGGTTATTGAGGTTGAAGGACAAACATCCTATGAATTAGATAAGAAAGAGAGAGTGGCATCCTGTAGAGATCGCGTAGTTGCATAATTTCAATAATAAATTCACACACGCAATAGATTTTTGGTTAGATAGTATTATTACAGAGTTTATCACTGAATTTGCAGTTGATACTGCGAAGTCATACACTGCTGCAGATCAGGATTTTTTGAAGGGACCCATAGGTAGGTACATAATATCACTATATAATTCCATCAAGAGTTTATTATATGAAAAAGGTGTGATGACCATGGAGTCAAACAACTAAACTTATTTGTGTGCATGGAGGAAGGGGGGAAGCATTGACAGGAGTCTGAGATATGGAAAGGAATCTAGATAAGGGGAATAATAAGGAGTAAATGGACTGATCATGATGGAGGAGGACCGAATAAAAAATATAATGGAAAGAGTTGGAATGAAGTACAATGGTAGACCTTACCATTATAATATGGATAACAAAAAGAGGGTCGTAGCCGAGAGAGAGGGCTTGGCGAGCGACTAAGAAGAGGTAGAGGATCTCTGGGATTTGGAGAAAATTGAGTAAATATTGCACACAAAATATGAAAGGAAAAAAAGAGGTCTAGGGTTAGGAACAGAAGGCAGAACTCCAGTCCAAATCACAGTTAGTGTGGAACCTACAACCCCATGTGCGAATAATACACCTGAAGGAGCACAAGCTTTTAGAAAACTAATTTTTAGTAGAAGAAGTGTAGCAAGCCAGGGAACCAATAGTGGAAAATCAACTGGGGGTACAAGTCCAAAAAGTAGCAGTCAATTATATACACCATGCAGAAGTGGTAGTTCAACAAGTTTCAAAAGGCTAGGAATAGATCCCACTATCAGATTACCATAGTTTCATGGTGAGGCGTCAGAGGACCCTGAGAATCATTTATTCATCTGCGGAAATATATGGGATGCAAATAAGGTCACGTACGAGGATAAAAAAGTGGCGTAGTTGGATATAAAATTGAGAGACCACACTCTAGACTAGTACATGAGCCTTGATTAAACAATCAACAAGGAGCACCAAAGACTGACGCGGAGGTAAAAAAGATGCTAGTAAATGAATTTCAAAAGTGAAGTTCACAAGACCAGTATATGAATGAAATGATTGAGATTAGGAAGAAATCAAGTGAGTCTATTCGGGAGACTGATCAAAGGTTTAAACGTCTAAAAGGTAAGTTGAAGTACTCGATTATTGACATACAACATAGGAAATTATTTGTGAACTCACTATTACCACACTTAAAGTATCCTTTGAGACAAAAAAAGTTTCAAACTCAAGCAGAGGCTCTGTAAGAAGCCCTAAAGTTAGAAGAAAACCAATATCAACAGACAGATCCAATGATAGAAGAGTTGAAAGAGGATCTGAAGAACCTGACATTTCAGTTGAACCAGAATAAGGGGAAGGATAAGAGAGAAGTTGTTTGGTGCATGTTATGCAGGATAGAAGGAAACCGTAAGAATGAAAGTCCAACCTATCATTTAATTAATTAAGTTGTGTTTATCATTTAATTAATTAAAAATTCTACATGGTTAATCATTTAATTAATTAAAAAAAATACTTATTATTTATTATTTTTGAATTAATTTTTAATGTGTGTTTAAAAAGTGGTAAAATTTATTATAATTTATTTGTTAACAAGTAGTGAATGGTTTATTCATCATATTCAATGGCTTACTTTTATATTAAAAAAAGTCAATATTTCTTATAGTCATTGCTTACATATTTTCATAAGGTTAAATTCTTTTTGATAATATTTAACTTTAATCTCACACATACAACTATACAGTTCTCTTTATATATTATTATTTTCGAACCGTATATTTATTTTTTTTAACAAAACATATCATAATTTAATGATCAATTGGATAGTGTAAAGTTGACTAATGAAATACAACAAAACCTAGAATCATACAGTCTAGCTTACACTATCTCCACTAGAATCATACACTTATACTTTTAGTAATATATAATCTTAAGACACTTCCCTTATTAAAATTTTAAATATATTTAATAATTATTTTATTTTTAAATATTTTATTAACTACATGTATATAAGTTTTTTTTTATTTAAAAAACTATATACCATTTAGTGGTCCCATCCCAAATACTAAACTTCAATGAGTCGATAGTTTTTTTTAATATAAGAAAATCAACTTTGCAAGATCAAACTTGTTCCCTGGCTTTATACAAAGTGGGTTTTGTGCTTCCAATATTTGCATGAGCATGCATTAGTTACTCCTCTCACCATCCSAGGTCCCATCCCAAATACTAAACTTCAATGAGTCRATAGTTKTTTTTAATAGAAATAAAATCAACTTTGCAAGATCAAACATGTTCCTTGGMTTTATACAAAGTAGGTTTTTTTYCTTCCAATATTTGCATGAGCATGCATTAGTTACTCCTCGCACCATCCGAGGTCMCATCCCAAATACTAAACTTCAATGAGTCGATAGTTTTTTTTAATAGAAAGAAAATCAACTTTGCAAGATCAAACATGTTCCCTGGATTTATACAAAGTAGGTTTTTTCCTTCCAATATTTGCATGAGTATGCATTAGTTACTCCTTTCACCATCCCATGTCCCATCCCAAATAGTAAACTTCAATGAGTAGATAGTTTTTTTTAATAGAAAGAAAATCAACTTTKCAAGATCAAACATGTTCCCTGGATTTATACAAAGTAGGTTTTGTGCTTCCAATATTTGCATGAGAATGCATTAGTTACTCCTCTCACCATCCCAGGTCCCATCCCAAATACTAAACTTCAATTAGTAGATAGTTTTTTTAATAGAAAGAAAATCAACTTTACAAGATCAAACATGTTCCATGGCTTTATACAAAGTAGGTTTTGGGCTTCCAATATTTGCATGAGCATGCATTAGTTACTCCTATCACCATCACATGCGAAACATTAAACATGGTGAATTAAATAATAATCCATCATTAAGTACATGTAATAAGTACTCCTAACAAAAATATAAAAATAATATTGCATGGTTTATGTGAACATAAATTTTATTTTGTAATGTAAAGATCATAAGCAACAAATGTAAAACTTTAGTTTTGATTTATGAATTAACAATGAATATTTGTACATATAATGAATGGTCAAGGATCACTATGTAATATGTAAATATTGTCCATTTACTCTTAATAATAAAGATACATCATGAGGTACATACAAGAAAGGACAAAAGCATGGAGGGTTGTGATTTCACAAGAGAGGAAAGAAAGGAGGTTTAGGGGGCTGAAAGGGGCCAAAGACAAATTATTATATTTTATTCATAGTCTAAAATTTTTTCTTATGTCATCCCATGTCATACCAACCATGATCTAGAATTCCACTAGAATAGTCCATCACAACATATCTTGTATTATACTGAAATCCTTTATTATATCAGTTTATTTTCCTTAGATGTTAGATTTATAATCACTAGCTTAATTTCTCAAATTAATGAAATAACCAAAATGTGAAAATGAAATACTATGCAAAATAACAAACCATCCACACAAATTAACACAAGATGTATCGTATAAAACCCAATACAGGAGAAAAACCCATCTATAAGGTGAGGCCTATGCTTTGTTTTCTTTTCATCAATAATGAAATGCAAGTACAAAGAAACAGGTACTCTCGTTATGGAGTTTCCTATGACTCTATTTCATGATTGGATACTAAAGGCTCTTCTTTCTACTTGTTTCTGTACATCTCATCATTGGGAGCTAGTTATCGATATGTTGTCAAAATCAAGTAGAAATTTAAGAAGTAGAACAAGAGGGAGTTTGGGTCTACATATATGAAACAACCAAAGTATGGTAAGGGTGGCCCTAACTCCCAGGCCAAAGGATAGAGAAAGGATGTCCATGTTGGAATACTAAGAGGTGGGGGTGAATCAATATTGAACAATTTATACCACTTTCAATCAAAACATTAACTTATCAATGATTCCATTCATATATGATTTCATTTTCCATATCATAAACATATAATCGTAAACAATGCATCACATCATACAAAGATACAACATACACCAATATTTTATGTGGAAGCCCAAATGGGAGAAAACCAAAAAATGGTTTCTTATATATCAAAGATTGCATTAATAGGAAGCACCAACTTCCAAAATCTCCAGCACCAATTGGAAGGAGGCTCCAACCCCCTATTTATAGGCTCCAACCTAAAGGAATATACAACTCCATGAATTCTCCGTCTACAATTGGAAGGACGATACAACCCCTTGATTTACAGGCTCCAACCTGAAGGAAGCTCCAACTCTCTATGTTCTTTGGTTCCAACCGAAAGGAGGCTATGACCCCCTGATTTACAGGCTCCAACCTGAAAGAATCTCCATCTACCTGTATTCTCCATCTCCAACTAGAAGGAGGATACAACCCCCTTTTCTTGCCCCATCCCACAGCCTTGAAATATAAGTGTAGACTCAACCTATCACTACCACTGATATTGTCAATGATACATCAACCTGTCACTATCAATCTACCATTAATATATCATCATCAACTTGTCACTATCACTGATACTCAACATGAACGAAACCAGATTTACTCACATAGATCGTACGCCAAAACCACCAAGAAAATATCTCAACCAGATGCCCACCATCACCAAAACATGCATTCATTCATGTGCCAAATATGTACCAAGCATGTGCCAAGATCACCAAGAAGTTCCGCAACAAGTATCATATCATCATCAAGATATGTGTCTCAACCATGTACCAAAACATCGATGATATGCAACAAACCATAAACCTCAATCATGTTCCAAGACCATATACCAAAATGTGTGCCTCAATCTTGTACCATATTATTCATGACACACCTCAACCAAATACCAAAATATATGCCATAAACCATGTACCATAGGATGTGCTAAAATCAGTACCATAACATCAATGATGAGCCTCAAACAAGTACCAAAGAGTGTTCCTCATACATATTCCATAACATCCAAGATGTGTCTCAACATGTACCAACATCAACATGCCTCAAGCATGTACCATGACATCACCATAACATAAATCGCAAAACATGCACATATGCATATCATTAACTCTGTAAAATACCTGATAATCCGCGTAATTCGTAAATAGGGTCCTTCAGTCCATTCACCTCCGCCAGAGCCGCCATATAGTGGAGAGCAATAAAAGGGTGATTCAGTAGTGGGGATGTCGGTAAAATGAAGAAGTGCATTAAACAACGTACCACTACTCTTCTCTACTACATGTTTATATACAATTTTCCCCTTATCTCAAACCTAAGTCCCCATGTTTGCAATTTGCACCATTGACTTGCCGAAATTATTCCACATTCTTTATCATTTAATTAATTAAAAATTCCACACTCTTTATCGTTTAATTAATTAAAAAAAACCTATTATTTATTATATTTTTGATTGTGTATCTAAAAAGTGGCAAATTTTATTATAATTTATCTGTTAACGGGTAGTAAAGCTTATTTTTATATTATAATAATAATAATAATCTATTTTTAAGGTCACGGCCAAGCCAGCACACCATATTGGTGTATGAGACCCCCTTTTTTATGGGACAAAAGACCCCCCTCCACCCAGCGATTTGACTGGTAAAGTCTACGAAGGTATACATACCCTACCCCCCTCTAGATTTGAACCTGTGACCTCTTAAGAGGAAACTTAAAAAAGTCAATATCTCTTATAGTCATTGCTTACGTATTTTCATAAGGTTAATTTTTTTTTGATAATATTTAACTTTAATCTCACACATACAATTATATAATTTTCTTTTTATATATTATTATTTTCTAACCGTATATTTATTTATTTTTAACAAAACTTATCATAATTTAATGATCAATTAGATAGTGTAAAATTGACTAATGAAATAAAACAAAACCTAGAATGTATATTTAATCATCAATTGGATAGTGTAAAATTGACTAATAAAATACAACAAAACCTAGAATGTATATTTAATCATCAATTGAATAGTGTAAAGTTGGCTAATGAAATACAACAAAACCTAGAATCATACAGTATAGCTTACACTATCTCCACTATAATCATACACTTATACTTTTTAGTAATATATAATCTTAAGACACTTCCCTTATTAAATTTTTAAATATATTTAATAATTTTTATTTTTTTAATATTTTATAAGAAATACTAATACTAAACTTCAATATTTAATACTAATATTTAATATTTTTAATTTTAAAATACTAATACTAAACTTCAATGAGTAGATAGTTTTTTTAATAGAAATAAAATCAACCTTGCAAGATAAAACATGTTCCCTAGTAGGTTTTGTGCTTCCAATATTTTCATGATCATGCATTAGTTACTCCTCTCACCATCCGAGGTCCCATCCCAAATACTAAACTTCAATGAGTAGATAGTTTTTTTTTAATAGAAAGAAAATCAACTTTGCAAGATCAAACATGTTCCCTCGCTTTATACAAAGTAGGTTTTGTGCTTCCAATATTTTCATGAGCATGCATTACTTACTCCTCTCACGATCCCATGCCAACCATTAAACATGGTAAATTAAATAATAATCCATCATTAAGTACATGTGCTAAGTACTCCTAACAAAAATATAAAAATAATATTGCATGGTTTATGTGAAAATAAATTTTATTTTGTAATGTAAAGATCATAAGAAACAAATGTAAAACTTTAGTTTTTATTTTGAATTAACAATGTGTTAGCACGAGAAGTCGCCTTTTAGATTGCGGGAAGGGCAAGCCTGATAGCCATCAGAATTTATGTCACGGATTGGTTATGAAAGGGTCAAATGAGCGCAATCTCAAGAAAATATCATCTTAACTCAGGAAACTGGACTGATATGCACGAGCATGTGAGGTCTTAGCTTAACTTCAGACAGTAAGTTGCAGTAAGGGTGAGGAGGAGGAAAATTTCGTTGAGAAAGTGTAGAGATCTGTCAAGGATATCAAGTCTTTCAACAACCCAAGGAGGAACAATTTAAACACAAGAAATTCTCGAATTTAAATCTCAAAGAAACTGAAAGGAACTATAACAACACTATAATCAAACTTTCATCATAATGCAATCACAATAATTCAAGTGAATCATTCAATCATGAACTCTTTCATCCTCAGAGGAAAACAAGGGGGAGTAAGAAAGCTGATTGTCATTAAACAAGAGGTCTCAAATGCATATACATAACCAGATAACCAGAGGGTTCATTAGAACTTTACAATTCAAGAGCTTTTCTCTACCATCGACCATTACAAAATATCAAAACTGAGTATATATACTCAGAACTGCTAACGTCCCCCAGTGACATGAACGAACCAATGCATTCAAAGCTTTGTGTCTCCTCCTTCTGTTGTCAGTCTGCACTTGTCTTCCTCTATCAGATGTGAAATTAAAACAATATGGGATTTGTAGGAAAACCCCTTTACAGAGGAGTTTTGGGCTACCAGCTAGCCTCCACGACCATCCTTTCATGCTTTCCATTTATGTGATGAAACAAGGTTTTAACCACCATCCCCTACTTTCATTAACTGCCTTCGTTGGGATCAGGATGAGTCTTGACATCCATGAATGATCTAGGTGGTGCCTATGACTTTGTTGAATTAATCTCGATACCTCGAGCCCTGATACTCTCCTTCTGCAATCAATATAGGCACTTTCAGCCCTTTGGCACGGCTCTTTTCCATCAGCCTGATCTTGTATGTGACCTTGGGCTGTGACCTGGAGCCTACTCCTAAAGGTGGTTTCGTGACTTTTCCTTTCGGGAGTCTTTACTTCTCTTTTCTCTCAACATCGCGATACCCGAAATTGTGAAATGACTTTCAAGATCGGCGACTAGGAATGAATGGAGACAATCCTTTCCCTGACAACACAAAACACCAGCTAAGCGATGAGCGCTAGCCCCTCTTTCCAGACCTACTTCCCATGTGATCAGATGCTGAGACCATGAGCTTGATTCCGGGGCACTTCGCGATTTCATGTTTCGAGAGTCTTGCCATGCTTCACTTTCGAAACCCTGATTCGCGAAACCACGAAATTACTTGGTCTGGTGCCATGCGTCCCTTAGGTTTGGAGGGTTGAGATTGGCCCATCAGAGTTTTGGGTCTCGGGACTTTGGGCCATGGATGAAACTTTACGACAAGAATCCTGAACTCCTGATTCTCAGTCCTCTAAAATTCGTCGATGTCATATCAACGATCCACGACTCTTCTCGATCGGATGGCCCAGATTTTCCTTTTCACAAATCGAGATTTCGCGACTTCTGCTGAAGCATTCTACAACCTCCGAACCCCCGATTCCCGTGCTCGTTCTCCATTGGCGACAACTGATATTTCTTGCTCGCTTGATTTGAGTCCATGTTAGACCGCTCCAAGCACTGTGGCCTATGACAAACGAAGATTTGGACAACTGACTGGGACTTGGGAAAACATATGATTAGTGCCAGTGGCCAAGGGGATGAGCTCAAATAGAAAAGAGAACATAAATCAATTTTGCAGACTAAAAGGGAGGAAAAACAAAAGGACATGCCCAACAAAATAGAGAAAATTGGGGCAAGGAGACAGACTCGGGTAAGTTGACACGCGCCTATGGGCCTTGACAACTTTATGTGATAACATTTGGCTCCACAAGGGATGCCATGTTCCCTGCGAGCTTCCAAGAACAAGTAGTTCTAGTGCCTTTGATATTGGGTTATGGATTCTATCAGTCATAGAAAGATAAAAATAAAACAGAAACAAAACAAGGACGATATTTACAATGGTGGGATGTCGGTTGTGGCTTTTAAAGAAAAAACGTTTTTAGGAATTGGCCATTTACATGGCCACCAAAAACTTCATCACCTTCCATATTCTGTCACCTGTAAGTATTGTTTGGAAATGATTCAGAAATATTGAAGGGATCGATCCATAATTCCTTGAATTTGGTCTACTTGCCTATGTCCTGCTTCAGTGCATCTGATTTTAAGACTAGATCTCCCAACTGGAAATCTCCTTTTCACACCTTCCTGTCAAAAGCTTGTTTGACTCTCTACTGATGCTCATGTGCTCTGTCTAGGAGCTACTCTCTTGCCTGTTGCACTTCAAACAACTACAGGATTCTTCTCATCATATCATCGGGCTCACCCTAGTGATCTTGAAATAATTTCGCCACAGGCAATTCCAGCTGAGAGGGAAAAACTACTTCGGTTCCATATACCAGCTGGAATAGAGAAACACTGAGATATATTTTTGTTGTCACTCTATCAACCCACAGAGCAAGCTTGATCTTTGAATCCCATGATTTTTTGTTATCCTCTAACAGTCTCTTAATGATTTTTATCAGGTTCTTGTTAGAGGACTCTACCAGTCCATTGCCCTAGGGGTAGCATGGGGTAGAATGAATCAACTTAATTTTTAACTACTTACAGAAGTGGATCAATGGTTCAGATTTGAAAGAAGTGGAATTATCTGTGACAATTCTTCTCGGGCATCCAAATCTTGCTATGATATCCTCCAGGAAACTGATGATTACCTTGCGGGAAGCACTCCTTGTGGGGATAGCTTTTATCCACTTGGTAAAATAATATGTGGCAGTCAAGATCCATCTATGTTGACCGTTGGATGTAGGATTAATCTTGTTATAACCCTAAAATACACCATACAGGTTTACCCGGCATCAGGCCAACTCATGCCTCTTCCTAGCCAAAGCCATGCTGAACAAATCCTCAAAAAACCTTCTAAAACAAGCAACCCGCGCCCTAACTTCTCACTGGGCGCGGGCAACCGCTTTCTGTCCTTTTACTGCACGCGGGCATCCGCGGGCTAGCCCAAAACAACCCGCGGGTACCTAACAAAGCAAAAAATCAGGAAAGTTTCCGCCGGGACACGAGGCTTTTTGGCAGTTAACTGGAACTCCAAGCCATGCATGGCCAAGAGTTCGCCAAAAACCCTAGCTCCTTCTAGCCTATAAAAGGAGGGGTAGGGGTACTATTCAAGGAGAAAAAATCATAGCAAAGAAACTCTGCCAAATTGTCAAGCCAGTTTTGTCCCAACCCTTTAGCCTTGCCTCAAGCTTTAGGAGAAATTCATGCAGCAGCAGTTGAAGGACAAAAAGAAGAGGAAGAGCCCAGGATCAGGATATTGGAACTGTGACCGGCCTCAGAAATCATTGTAAGTTGGTTCACATTGAAGTTAATAAAAAAGATACTTTTCCCGTCCCGAATACATGAGTCTTATCTATGTTATTTGATTTGTGTTTTTATCTCTAACCTTAGAATAGATCAGTAGCATGCATGCATAGTCTTGTCTTGATTGCAGGGAAGATTTTGGAAGGAGCAGCNATGCATGCATAGTCTTGTCTTGATTGCAGGGAAGATTTTGGAAGGAGCAGCAGCAGCAAGGGGATAAGGAGCTCAACGGAGGATCTACTTCAGCCATCGAAAAAAGGTTGGTTCATTCTTCTTTTGTGTGCATGTGAAAATCGAGGTTTCAGATTTGGGTAGAAGGTTAAAAGTTAAGTCTTGAGGGTCATGATCTGCGTATAAGTTTAGAGCCCTAGCTTATTAGTCCGTAGGGTAGAATACCCCACAACAAATCTCCCCAATGAATTCTAGGTCCCACTGCTAGAAGGGCTCTAAAGCAACCATAGGTTTCAATGGAAGGGGCTTTAACTGCTGCTTTCCTTCGAATTTCTGACATTTAGCACAGGATCTGACTTTTGTGCAAACATCATTGAATAGAGTAGGCCAGAAATAACCATCCCTGAGAATTTTATGGGCTGTCATTCTCTAGAAGTGACGTCCCCCACACAAACTCTCATGAAAGTCTGACATAATCCTTTGTGCTTTGTGTGGGTCTAAACATCTTAGACGTACCCCCAGAGGGTCTTTCCAATATAATTTTTATCAACAAGGCAGTATTTAATTTCTTTGAGCTTTAAAGATTTTTCCTTGTTCCTTTCCATGTCATCAGTGGGCCGCAATTCTTGTAGAAAATATATGACATCCTTGTACCAAGAACATCCCTCTAATTGGGAGTCTGCCTGAGCATTTGTATCATACAGTTCAGCTTGCTGATTTTCTGAGCATTCATTGATGAAGCTTACCCCCAAAGATTTGTAGTTAGATTCAACCAGTAGTCTGGATAAACCTTGACCTTTATTCAGTTTGGTGGGATTTATCTCCAGGTCAAATTCGAGGATTTTGGCAATCCATCGACTCCTCCTTCCATCTATGTCTGGTTGAATGAGAATTTCCTTTATGACAGTTGAAGGAACATATGCCATGATTTTTGACTACAGGACATAGACTCTGAAAGATTTGAGAGATTTAACCAAAGTGTAGGCCTGCTTCTCCATCATGTCATATTTCATCTCAACATCTCTCAATGCCTGACTGAGAAAGGAAATGGGCTGCTCCAACCCTTCAACATTCTTCTGCAACAAAACAATTGCTACTGTATCATACTAAGAAAAGGAAAAGATTAGGAAATCATTGGAATAATCAGGACTAATCAGCATCGGTGCCTTGGTCAGGGCCTTCTTAATTTGGTTCAAGGACTCTTTGGGCTCAACAATCCATTTCACTTTGTTCCCCTTCTTGAGCATGGTTGTGATATGCTTCATTAATTCAACAAAATTGGAAACAAACCTTCTCAGAAAATTAACTTGGTCCATCGGATTTTCGGGTCTCAGAACTTTGGGCCATGGATGAAACTTTATGACAAGAATCCCGAACTCTCAATTCCCGATCCTCTGAAATTCACCAATGTCATATAAATGACCCACAACTCTTCTCGATCAGACGACCCAGGTTTTCCTTTTCGCGAATCAGGTTTTCATGACTTCTGCTGAACAATTCTACGACCTTCGAACCCCCGATTCTCGCTCTTGTTCTCCATTGATAACAACTGATCTTTCTCGCTCGCTTGATATGAGTCCATGTTAGACCGCTCCAAGTATTGTGGCCTTTGACAAATGAAGATTTGGACAACTGACTGGGACTTGGTAAAACATATGATTACTGCTAGTGGCCAAGGGGCTAAGCTCAAACAGAAAGGAGAACATAAAGCAATTTTGCAGACTACAAGGGAGGAAAAACACAAGGACATGGCCAAAAAAATAGAGAAAATCGGGGCAAGGAGACAAACTCAGGTAAGTTGACACACACCTACGGGACTTGACAACTTTATGTGATAACATTTGGCTCCACAAGGGATGGCATGCTCCCTGCGAGCTACCAAGAACAAGTAGTTCCAATGCCTTAGCTGCTGGGTTATGGAGTCTATCAGTCACAGAAAGATAAAAATAAAACAAAAACAAAACAAGGAAGGTATTTACAATGGTGGGATGTCGGTTGTGGCTTTTAAACAAAAAACATTTTTAGGAAGTGGCCATTTACAGGGCCACCAAAATCTTCATCACCTTCCAAATTTTGTAACCTGTAAGTATTGTTCGGAAATGCTTCATAAATATTGAAGGGTTCAATCCATAAGCCCTAGAATTTGGTATGCTTTCCTATGTCCTGCTTCGGTACATCCCACAGAGAAAACTTGAGCTTTGAATCCCATTCTTTTTTGTTATCATCTAACAGTCTCTTAATGATTTTGATCAGGTTCTTGTTAGAGGACTCTACCCGTCCATTGCCTTGGGGGTAGTATGGGGTAGAGTGAATCAACTTAATTTCGAGCTACTCACAGAATTGAATCAATGGTTCAACTTTGAAAGAAGTGCCATTATCTATGAAAATTCTACTCGGGCAACCAAATCTTGCTATGATATCCTCCAGGAAACTGGTGATTACCTTGTGGGAAGCGCTCCTTGTGGGTATAGCTTCTATCCACTTGGTAAAATAATATGTGGCAGTCAAGATACATATATGTTGACCACTTTCTGTAGGATGAATCTCCCCAATGAAGTCTAGTCCCCACTGCGGGAAGGGCCCTGAAGTAACCACAGGTTTCAATGGTAGGGGTTTTAGCTGCTGATTTCCTGAGAATTTATGACATTTAGCACAGGCTCTGACTCTTGCGCAAACATCAGCGAACAGAGTAGGCTAGAAATAACCATCCCTGAGAATTTTATGGGTTGTTGTTCTCCATAAGTGATGTCCCCCACACAAGATATCATGAAAGTCCGACATAATCCTTTGTGCTTCGTGTGGGTCTAAACATCTCAGAAGTACCCCCAGGGGGTCTTTCCAATATAATTTTTTATCAACAAGGAAGTATTTAATTTCTCTGAGATTTAAAGATCTTTCCTTGTTCCTTTGCATGCCATTGGGGGGCCGCAATTCTTGTAGAAATTATATGACATCCTTATACCAAGGGCATCCCGCTAATTGGGGGTTTGCCTGAGCATTTGTATCATACAGTTTAGCTTGCTGATTTTCTGAGCATTCATTAATGAAGCGTACCCCCAAAGATTTGCAGTTAGATTCAACCAATAGTCTGGCTAAACCTTGAACTTTAATCAGTTTGGTGGGCTTTATCTACAATTCAAATTCGAGGATTTTGGAAATCCATCGGCTCCTCCTTCCATCTATGTCTGGCTAAATGAGAATTTCCTTCACGGTAGCTGAAGGAACATATGTAGTAATTTTTTACTGTAGGACATAGAATTTGAAATCTTTGAGATCGTTAACCAAAGAATATGCCTTCTTCTCCATCATGTCATATTTCACCTCAACATCTCTCAATGCCTAATCGAAAAAGAAAATCGGTTGCTCCAACCCTTGATCATTCTTCTTCAACAAAACGATTGCTATTGTATCATACGAAGCAAAGGAAAATATCAGTAAATCCTTGGAATAATCAAGATTGATTATCATGGATGCCTCAGTCAATGCCTCTTTAATTTGGTTGAAGGAATTTTTGGGCTCAACAGTCCATTTCACTTCATTCCCCTTCCTGAGCATGGTAATTGTGATATGCTTCATTAATTTAGAAAAATTGGAAACAAACCTTATCAGAAAATTAACTTTCCCCAAGAAAGACTGGACCTCTTTCTTGGATCTTTGGAGTGACAAGGCTTGGATTTCTTCCACTCTTCCGGGATCAATTATTACTCCCTTAGCAGATACTATATGCCCCAATAATTTTCCCTCCTTCATGGCAAACAACGATTTCTTGGGATTTAAGGAGAGACCAAACTTTTTGCATTTCAGGAAAACCCTTTTTAAATGCTCACAGTGCCCTCTATCTAATTTGGAGAAGACTGTGATATCGTCCAGATAGATGACCACAAACTTGTCCTTTTCTCCAATGAAAGAGATATCCATGGATCTTTGAAAGGTATCCCCCATGTTCATCAACCCAAAGGGAATTTTGGCATACATGAATGTACCCCAAGGAGTGGTGAAGGTTGTTTTTTCTCTGTCTTCAAGCAGGACCAAGATCTGATTGTATCCTGAAAAGCTGTCAATCATGGATATCCTTGATGAGCTAGTTATTCTTTGTAATATGTGCTCCATTTTCAGCAAGGGGTAATTGTCTTTCTTTGAACTCCGGTTCAGGTTCCTGAAATCGACACAAAGTCTGATTTCCCCACTCTTCTTTCTCACCGGAACCAGGTTGACCACCCACTCTGAATATCTCAAAAGAACGATGATCTGGGCATCCAACAGTTTCTTTACCTCTCTCTCCATGATAGGTAGTAGCATAGGATTTATTTGTCTTAATTTCTTCCTAAATGGTTTGGCCTCCTCTTTTAGTGGAATCTTATGCTTAATAACGCTAGTGTCATACATTCTGAGGTATTCATAAGTCCAGACAAACACATCAATGAATTATTTTAACAACTCAGCATACTCGACCCTCTACTCCTTTGATAGTCTGCTTGACAACTTAACAAACTTTGGATCCTCCTCTATACCAATGTTGCACTTAGCTACATCAGCATCCTCAGTTGGGTCTTTAAGCTTTACTGCCACATAGTTCCCATTGAACAATATTTCTAGGGGAAAAAATTGCTATGGAATGTGATTGTTAGGCAGTTGAACAATATGGTGATTATAAATTTAATTAAAAAATACTTTACGGGAAGGGACACCCTCAAAATCATGATCTTGATCAATGTGTAATGCAGAGAACTCATCAACGGACTCAAGAAATATTCTGATTTCGAGATCATCCTCGAACACCTTTCAATGCTTGATATTATCAGGTAAAGAGGGCCTATATCTAATTTCAACATCATACCTGAACTTAGGTGGTAGTGGGATGCTGAAATGGCTTGCTGAGACGGCCAGAGAATCAGCCATGACATTTTCTTCCCTGGGAACAAATGAAATGTTGAATGCCAAGAAAAAGATGTCAATCAGGTCCCACACTTCATTTATATAACTTTTGAGCCAAGGGTGCTTGGCCTAATAATCCTTTTTGATCTGCTGGACAATCAACTTAGCATCCATGAACACTGTTATCTCCTCAATTCCCATGTCCTTTGTAGCCCTTAAGCCCATAAAAAGATCTTCATATTTCGCCACATTATTGGTAGTTTCAAATTCTAATTTGTATGACAGAGATATGGTGTCTTGACAAAGAAACAAAAAAAATACTACAGTACCAACACCTTCCCTAGAAGAGGCTTCGTCAAATAACATCTTCCACATGAAAGTAGTTGGGGGAGGTATTTCATGAAAAGAAACAGGTTGCTTTCTAATTTTAAGAGGGACTTCAAGAGTGTCAGTGAGCTGCAACAAGATGGATCCCAAATCAGTATCAAGGGAAAAGATAGGATGATTGGTAGGATTGGTTTCATCACTGATAATGTAGGCCAATTGAGCTTATTTGTATAGTCTCTTATGTTCCCCCCCAAAGACTGGAATGGTATCATATGTGGGGTCCATCTATAATGTTACTCTGAGTCTTGTTATACAAGATCTTGACAACAACATGTTGAACTTGGGAGGTACGTCAGCCACCACAATATCCATGGCCACACTTTTCGTGGGTAACTGGAACAATGTCACCACTAGATCCTTCATGAATCCAAGATATTGTACCCTCCTCGAATCAAAATAATACAAATCATGATAGGCCTTTATGATTTCTAATCCGATTTATTCCATGACAGTTTTCGGCATGAGATTATGATATGCCCCTGAGTCCATCAGACAATTATGCAACATCTTATCATGTATATTTAGGGATGTGTAGAAAGGAGGGGATGACTAATCTCTATCTTTTACCATAGGACCTAAGATGAATGTTGGTTTTTCATCTTGGAGATTCACTGAGTCTGTGGAGTGGCAGGATGGCTCACACTGCAAAATCTTAGAGAGGAACCTTTTGAAGTCTTCATGCTTGATTAGCTCTGAAAGGGGAACAAGGATTCTAATCTTTTGAATTTCATGTTCAAAGATAAAGGAGGAAGGGGGATTCCAAATTTCTCTCACCTTTGGGATAGGATCTTTGGCTATGGGTGGGGGATTATGAGATTTCTTTTCTTTGCTTCTTTTCACTATGTCTCTAGTAGGATTTCCTACTCTAGAGAGATGATCAGGAATGTCAGACTTCCCTTCTCTCTCCTTAGACAAAAGGTTGTATTTTTGGGGGCCACTATTTGTCTTCTCACCCTTACTTAGCTCATTTATTTGGTTGTTCATGATGGATTCCTCGTATGTAGATTGGGTCAAATGGGGGAAAGCAGAGGTGTCTCCAATACAATGAATTTCAGGGTCAAGATCTTCTTCTTCCCTTTTTTGATCATCAACCAGGTTATTTTGAAGAGGGGTTTCAATTTTTTGATCATTCCTATCTCTATCCCTTTCTTCCCTTGGCATAATATGAGGAGCATTGTTATTTGGTCCCCTGAAGTTGCCTATGTTATCAGCATTTGAGACATTATTGTAGCCTTACTTCCCCTCGAATTTCATCTTCTCCATTTCTACAGACAGGGACTTCACCATCTTGGTCAATTCATCTACTTGAGGGTGAGATGTATAAGAACCAGAGGTTGAGGCCTCATATCTCCCTCTTCCCTTGTCTCTGTCATATTTTCTTTTGAGCATGTCAACTGCCAGCACATTGGATTCTACTTCCAGGGCCACATATTGCATATTAGCTTAGGAAGTATCTCTTCTCTCTTTGATCAAGAGGTAGAAATCGAGGTCAAAAGCACTAGCATAAGTGATTTTGGCAGAGGCTTTTGTGGGTTTTATCTTAGTAGGGATCTTATTATACATCTTATTTAATTTTTTGGAGAAGTCAGAGACAGATTCTCCCTCTTTTCTTTTCAGGGATCCAAATTCTATGATATAATACATAACATATATTTTATACCCCCACTGCCTCAAGAAAACATCATCTAGAGCTTCAATCCCAGCAATAGATCCAGGAGTCAAGCCCCTGAACCATTTCCTAACCTCACCATCGAGGCTTTGAACAAAGACTCTCATCCAAACATCTTCATTTTCAATGTTTAGATTGTCTACATAGTTGTAGAAGGCAGCAAGGTGCTCTTCAGTAGTTATGTCTTCCTCTCCAGTGAATTTAGGCATATACTTTATATAATCTCCAGCAGGGAGAGAATTCATGGGTCGAGGTAGGACTAAACGAGCATATCTTGCAGCCACTATGGCATCCATTCTGTTTCTAGGAGGATTGGCACCTACCATAGGGATGATAGGTGGAGGAGAACTAGGAGGGGAAGAGGTTTGAATTAGGGAGACTAGAATTGAGCCTCCGGGAGGAAAGGAAAAGAGTAGAGGATTTGAAGAAAAGGATAAAGGGTTTGAAGGGAAAGAGGTTCCCCTGCCTGTAGCAGTAAAAATAATAGGAGGAGGAGTGGCAAGGCCCCCGGTGGGAAAATATTTAGAGGCACTGGGTCTAAACCATGGTACAATTTCAGAGGAGAGAGGAGTGACAAGGATTTCTCCCTCCAATCCCATACCAAGAGGGGAAAACTCAACAGGAACACTCCCAAAATTTAAAGTTCGGGAAACTCCAACAAAAGGTATAACAGGGGAATGAGAAGCATAAATTGGAGTTTCTAAAGAGGGACAATGAAAATCATCAGAAATACCTGGTTCAAGAGTAGAAGTTCCTTCTCGAGGGGCCTTTCCCTTTCTGATAATTTTCTTTGGGTCAGCTTCAAGTGTTGCTAAAGGCAACTGTGGAGTAGACCTCGTCTGTCTGCCTCTAGAAGCCACAACTTAAACAGTGGAGTCACCAACGGATTTGCATCAACGTAGTCACCACAGTGGAGTCATTAAGTACATAGTTGCAATATTTGATGTACTAAGTTCTGATGTACCTTCAGAACCAGTAAGCTTTGTGATGCAGGAGCATCGCCCAAGACAAGCGAGCCAGCATGGAAGACAACGAATAGCTAGACAAGGCCAGCCAAAACTTTTTGAATTTGCATTCAAGATGATGCTCCAATGTATAAATGATGCATTTATGGAAAGTGCCTTTGTATATTGTATCAGATCTCGAGCCATACGCTCTTGTCTGAAGTAGATAGGAGGCATTTAATCTAGTTAATGTAGGTAGGTAGGGTTTATTTCTAGATTAGACAGTTTTTGATGGAAGGAGGGAAAACGGATATAGACACCCTCATTGTATTATTGTAACATTATCAAGCATTCAGAAGAGAAGAGCAGACAGAGAATATTGTATGAAGAACACCCATGTACAGGCCATTGAATTAATAGAAGGAAACTTTGATTCAAGAACATGGTTTGTGTTGTTTCTTTGTGCGTATTGATGTTGTGCTCATGAATGTTTGTTCTCTTGTTATGCATTTTCTTTGTATATGCTATGCATGTGATTTCATGTTTTGAAACTGAATTCTGAAAGAGAAGAAGAGTGAGGTTCAATTGTTTCTCTAAGTGAGCCAGAAGATTCTTGCAAGGAGTGCAGTCGAATTGTCCGCAAGGGGTGCGTTGACAGAAGGGTTCATTCAGATATAGCTTTTGTTCTCATTTCCTCGAAGGTGCAGATAGGCACAATGCCATGCAAGGATTACGCAGGCCAAGAGAAGTCTCAGAGTTGCGATTCTGAGCAAAGTATTCAGAGACTACTGCTGCAGGAAGTGCACAGAATCAGAAGGATTCAACACCAGGTAGTTGTTGAATGATTGCCACGAGGAGCGCGCGCAAATTCCTTAGAAAGAATCAGAGTGAAAAAGATCAGGGGTTATAGCACCTGCATGGTTGCTTGAAAGAGAACCTAGGAGGTTTGTATGGAGGAGAGTTTAGATAGGAGTTGTAGGCGCAGGCGTTGGAGAGTAAGTTTTGAGAAAGGAGCTTTAGTCTTCTGAAGGAATCCTTGAGTAGAAGGAACCGACGGTCAGGATTGGCAGAGGAAGATTGCGAAATCCCGTCAGTCGTCAGATCTTGGAAAGTGCACACGATTTAAGCCTTAGCGTGCAGGGGAGGAGCCAGGGGACCATTGGGATTCAGCTCATCGTGGATTCAGAGGTTACAGAAGCATAAAAATCTTGTAGGAAGGAATCGTGATCCGTGATTTCCTGAAAGGATCTCAACCGTTGATCTCGGTGAGACACGTGTCAAGGAGTAGGGGAGTCAGTGGAGCTCGGCTCATCAGAGAATCGTAACTTATGGAGCCAAGAGTCTTGTGCATGAAATCACGATTAGCAATTTCCTGAGAAGATTAGAGCCGTCGATCACAGCAGGGATGCGTGGTGCGAGATCCCGGCGAGTTGGGGTTCAACATTTCAGGTTTTTCGCATACACCGGAATCGCTGCAGGAGAAACCGCGATTTCGTGATGCCCGATAGAGAGGTAAAGGAAGCAGTGAAGTGGAGGAGATAGATCACACAAGTATCGGGATTCGACATTTCAGGATTCTCGGTGATGAGAAACTCACGACAAGGGAAGTTGCGAAATCTCGAAACGCGACGGTCCCACAGCCATAACGTTAAGTGGAGGACAGGTGTCATCGCAGGTCGGAGATCAGGAATTGGAAGGGTCTGGGAAATTGTGCAATAGGAATCATGAATTTCTGAAATGTGATTTTCCGATCACCACTGGAGTGTGGGCCACAGGCGCCAGAGTAGAGGACAGGTGGCATCGGAGATCGGAGGAACGAAGATCTTGAAGACGTAAGTTTTATGCTCAGTTTCGTGAAGTCTGATTTCCCGATAGGAAGAGAGAGATCACAAAGAGCATTATGTGGGTGTAGAAAAGTCCCGATAAGGGATTTGAAGAGTGGTGCAGCTCTTCGGGCCGAGGGGAAAGAAGGTCCTAGTGGAGCGAACGTGCCCTGGGTGGCAGTCTGCGTCAGAGTGGTATCAGAGCGAGAAAAATTCTTTGTTTTCTGTAGCAGAGGAGAAAAGAAGATTTCACCATGCCACCGAGAAGAGAAATACCATCACCCGACCCAGAAGACAAGGAGGTGAGAAGAAGAGGCAGGCCGACAGGAAATCTGGAACTGGAAAGGAAAATGAGAGATCTTCAAGTGAGATTAGAAGATATGGAGGTAGCGCAGAGATGCACAGCCAGTGTTGGAGATCTTAGCGACTCCGAAGGCGAAGTTGAAGCTGAACAACAAGGAGAAGTTGCAGCCGAAGATGCAGCCAATGAGCAATTGATTAAAACCATCGCCAGGATGGGTGCGAAGGCGAAGATGGACATTCCAGTCTATGAGGGGAATCTGGATGCAAAGGAGCTACTAGATTGGATTAGAGCTCTTGACACCTACTTCGATTATGAGGACATCGAAGAGGATAAGAAGGTTAGACATGCTGTCACATGCTTGAAGGGACATGCATCATTATGGTGGGACGAGCTTCAAGCAAATAGACGCTGCAAGGGCAAGCAAAAAATTAAAAGCTGGGATCGAATGATTGCAAAGATGAAGGCGAAATTCATCCCAAGGGACTATCAAATTACTCTGTTCAAGAGGATGCAGAACCTGAAACAGAAGCTGATGACAGTGAAAGAATACATTGAGGAATTCTATCGACTGAACATCAGGGTAGGTCATCAGGAGAGAGATGATGAGAAGGTTGCCAGGTACCTGAATTGTCTAAGATAGAACATTCAGGATGAATTAAGCATGGTTACCATCAAAACGGTGGAGGATGCTTACCAGATGGCTCTGACAGCTGAGGAGAAGCTGAGCCGCAAGCAAAGTCAGAGAGGGCGAGGAAGAAGTCAGCCCAGAGGCAAGGTCGTTGCCCAGGATAAATACCAAAATCCCAAGGAGGAATGGAAGAAACCTCAGGGTAAAGTTGAAAGAGGTGGAACCTCACAGCGGGGACAACAATATGCTGAGAAGAGGGGACAGCATAATGAGCAGCGAGGAGATTATGCTGAAGCAAACACATTTCCTCGTACCAGAGGTAGAGGAAGAGGCAGAGGTGGAGTCATCACATGTTTCACGTGTGGAAAGGATGGACACAAGGCAGTTGACTGTCCAGATAGGAAAAAGGATGGAGGAGAAGCACACATCGCTGAAGCATAGAGGCGTGATGTTGAGAATGAAGACACAGAAGGTGGAAGGTCGTTGATGATGCATAAATTTCTCTTAACACTCGGGAAGGAGGTGGAGGACTCAGCTCAAAGGACTAGACTATTCAGGATAGCTTGCAAGACCAAGGAATGGGTATGCAAGGTTATTGTTGACAGTGGTAGCACATATAATCTCGTTTCGACCGAGATGGTAGAGAAATTGGAGCTGGAGACAACTGATCACCCGATTCCATACAAAGTTTCATGGCTATAGAAGGGACATCAGGTGAGTGCCACTAAATAGTGTTTAGTTGAATTCAAGATAGGGGGATATAATGATAAGGTCTTATGTGATGTCATTCCCATGGATGTATGTCATTTATTGTTGGGTAGACCATGGCAATATGGCCGAAATGTGGTTCATGATGGGAGGATGAACACATATACTTTAGATAAGGATGGGAGGACACACAGGTTGCTTCCGATAAAGGATAACGAAATGAAACCAGAAGTGAGCAACACAATAATTCTCATGAGTGGGAAGGAACTTCTCACAGAGATGGAGAAGAAAGAAGATCCACAGTTCTTTGTGGTCAGAAAGCCGAGAATTGTTCTGACTAGCACAAGAGTGGATGACCTACCAGATGAGATTCAGGAATTACTGGGAGAGTTCGCTGACATCATCGTGGATGAATTACCTCATTCGTTACCACCAATGAGGAGTGTGAGTCATCACATTGATCTCATAACAGGATCCAGTTTGCCGAACAAAGCTGCGTACAGGTTAACGCTGTAGGAAAATGAAGAAGTCAAGAGGCAGGTCCAGGAGTTATTGGACAAGGGATTGGTTAGGGAAAGCCTAAGTCCGTGTGTCGTTCCAACAATACTTAGTCCGAAGAAAGATGGAGGTTGGAGAATGTGCACCGATTCAAGAGCGATTAACAAAATTACCATCCAGTACAGGTTTCCACTACCGAGAATGGATGATCTGATGGATTGCCTGAACAGGGAAAATTATTTTTCAAAGATTGATCTAAAGAGCGGATATCACTAGATTCGCATGAGGGAAGGTGATGAGTGGAAGACAACATTCAAGACAAATGAAGGTTTGTACGAATGGTTGGTCATGCCATTTGGGTTGACAAATGCACCCAACACATTCATGAGATTGATGAATGAAGTCCTGAGGGAGTTCATCGGCAAATTTTTCGTCGTATATTTGGATGATATATTGATCTTCAGTAAGACAAAGGCTGAACATTTGAAACATTTAGCCATTGTGATGAGAAACTACAGCAGGATAAGTTGTTGATTAATATGAAGAAGTCCTCATTTATGAAGACAGAGCTCATTTACTTGGGTTTTGTTATATCAGTGAATGAATTGAAAATGGATCCGAGTAAAGTGGAAGTGATTAAGAATTGGCCATCACCGAGAAATGTTTTCAAGGTGAGGAGTTTTCATGGTTTGGCTAGTTTCTACCAAAAATTCATCAGGAATTTCAGTGGAATTAGCGCAGCGATGATGGACACAGTGAAGAAACAACATAAGTCTTTTCATTGGACAACAGAGGCTGAGAAGAGCTTCAACCTGTTGAAGCGGAAGATAACGGAGCAACCAGTGTTGGTGTTGCCGGACTTCAAGAAGACATTTCAGGTGAAGTGTGATGCAAGCAGATATGCCATAGGAGCAGTCTTGAGTCAGGAAGACAAACCAGTTGCATATTTTAGTGAGAAGCTGGATGAAGCAAAACTGAAGTACTCCACGTATGACAAAGAGTTTTATGCTATCATATAGGCATTGAAGAAGTGGAGGCATTACTTGATCCCAAAAGAATTTGTATTGTATAGTGATAATCATGCATTGCAGTTTGTGAGTCAACAGGAGAAGTTGAATTAGAAACATGCAAAATGGGTAGAGTATATGCAGAATTTTACATTTGTAATTAAACACATTTCAGGTACTGCTAACAAAGTGGCTGATGCTTTGAGCAGGAAGTGTTTGTTGCTGCAAGAGTTCCGAGTCAAAACATTGGGTTTTGAAAACCTAAGGGACATCTATGCAGGAGATGCAGATTTCGGAGAAGCGTATGAAGCAGCTGAGAATCCAGTTCTCAGAGACAGAAGTCCTTGGATAGATTATATGATCCAGGAGGGATTGTTGTTCAGAGGAAATCAACTGTGTATTCCAAATTTCTCCATGAGGGAGAACTTGTTGAAAGAAAAACACAGTGGTGGATTAGCAGGACACTTTGGCCATGACAAAACTTTTGCGAAGTTGAGCGAATCATATTTTTGGCCAGGCATGCGAGCAGAGGCCAAGATATTTGTTGACAGATGCATAATTTGTTAGCATTCGAAGGGGAGGAAACAGAATGCAGGTTTTTATCAGCCATTGCCCATACCAGAGAGACCATGGGAGGCAATTAGCATGGATTTTGTATTGGGTTTGCCGAGGATGCAGAGAGGTTTTGATTCCATATTTGTGGTAGTAGACAGGTTTTATAAGATGGCACACTTCATTCCATGCCAGAAGAACAGCGATGCGATGCACATCACAAATCTATTTTTCAAGGAGGTCATTCGACTTCATGGATTGCCGAAAAGCATAGTTTCGGACAGAGACACAAAATTCATAGGGAATTTCTGGAGGACCTTATGGAAGAAGCTAGGAACTAAATTGGCGTTTAGTTCAGCTTACCATCCTCAGATGGATGGATAGATAGAAGTGGTCAACATAAGTCTGGTAGACTTGTTGAGAAGCTTGGTGATAGAGCACCATATTAGCTGGGATAACATATTGCCACAGACAGAGTTTGCATACAACGATTCAGTCAATCGGAGTACAGGGAAAATCCCATTTCATATTGTGTATGGGACACAACTGAGAGGAGTTTCTGAATTGAGGGATTCATAACAGACTGCGAATAGCAGCACTAGTGCAGAAGAGTTCACTGAGGCAATGAAGGAACTTCACAGCAAGGTGAAACAACGACTGATAGACTCAAATCATGAGTACAAGCGCAGATCATATTAGCGAAAGAGACAACTTCAGTTCAAAGTTGGTGATCTAGTCTTGGCACACTTGAGAAAGGAAAGGTTCCCAAGGGGAACATACAACAAGCTAAAAATGAAGAAAATTGGGCCATGCAGAGTCCTAAAGAAATTGGGAGAAAATGCTTATGAGATTGAGTTGCTGGATGACATTGGAATATCTCCGACATTCAATGTCTCAGACTTATATCCATATAAGGCTGAGGAAGAAGGAGCTGGAAGTGATGAACAACCAGAAGTCCAATGGCAGAAGCAGATGCCGATAGCAGAAAAGCCACAGATGGAGTGCATATTGGATAAGAGAGTGGGTAAAAAGACTAGACGAAAGCAATACTTCGAGTATCTGGTCAAATGGAAGAACCATCCAGTGGAAGATGCTAGATGGGAGACTAAAGCAGAGATTCAAAAGCATGGATGGACCGTACAAGAGCTCATGGACAAGATCCCATGAAAGTTTTCAAGCCAAGGAGTATGATGCAGGAGCATCGCCCAAGACCAACGAGCTAGCATGGAAGACAACGAACAACTAGACAAGGCTAGCCAAAACTTTTTGAATTTGCATTCAAGATGATGTGCCAATGTATAAATGATGCATTTATGGAAAGAACCTTTGTATATTGTATCAAATCTTGAGCCATACGCTCTTGTCTGAAGTAGATAGGAGGCATTTAGTCTAGTTAATGCAGGTAGGTAGGGTTTATTTCTAGATTAGACAGTTTTTTATGGAAGGAGGGAAAACGGATATAGACACCCTCATTGTATTATTGTAAAATTATCAAGCATTCATAAGAGAAGAGTAGACAAAGAATATTGTATGAAGAACACACATGTACAGGCCATTGAATTAATAGAAGGAAACTTTGATTCAAGAACATGGTTTGTTTTATTTCTCTGTGCGTATTGATGTTGTGCTCATGAATGTTTGTTCTCTTGTTATGCATTTTCTTTGTATATGTTGTGCATGTGATTTCATGTTTCGAAACTGAAGTCTGAAAGAGAAGAAGAGTGAGGTTCAATTATTTCTCTAAGTGAGCCAGAAGATTCCTGCAAGGAATGCAGCTGAATTGTCCGCAAGGGGTGCGTTGACAGAAGGGTTCATTCAGAGATAGCTTTTGTTCTCATTTCCTCGAAGGTGCAGATAGGAACAGTGCCATGCAAGGAGTGCGCAGGGCAAGAGAAGTCTCAGAGTTGCGATTTTGAGCAAAGTATTCAGAGACAAGTGCTGCAGAAAGTGCATAGAATCAGAAGGATTCAACACCAGGGAGTTGTTGAATGATTGCCACGAGGAGCACGCGCAAATTCCTTAGAAAGAATCAGAGTGAAAAATCTCAGGGGTTATAGCACCTGCGTGGTTGCATGAAAGAGAACCCAGGAGGTTTGTGTGGAGGAGAGTTTAGACAGGAGTTTTAGGCGCAGGCGTTGGAGAGTAATTTTTGAAAAAGGAGATTTAGTCTTCTGAAGGAATCCTTGAGTAAAAGGAACCGACGGTCAGGATTCATAGAGGAAGATTGTGAAATCCCGTCAGCCGTCAGATCTTGGAAAGTTGCCCATGGTTTAAGCCTTAGTGTGCACGGGAGGAGCCAAGGGACCATCGGGATTCATCTCATCGTGGATTCGGAGGTTATGGAATCGTAAAACTCTTACAGGAAGGAATCGCGATCCGCAATTTCTTGAAAGGATCTTATCCGTTGATCTCGGTGAGACACATGTCAAGGAGCAGGGGAGTCAGTGGAGCTTGGCTCATCGGAGAATCAAAAATTCCGGAGCCAAGAGTATTCTGCATGAAATCGCGATTAGCGATTTCCCGAGAAGATCAGAGCCATCGATCATAGCAGGGACACGTGGTTCGAGATCCTGGTGAGTCGGGGTTCTGCATTTTGGGTTTTCCGCATACACCGGAATTGCTGCAAGAGAAACCGCGATTTCGCGATGCCAGATAGAGTGGTAAAGGAAGTGATGGCATGGAGGAGATAGATCACACGTGTATTGGGGTTTGGCATTTCGGGATTCTCGGTGACGAGAAACTCATGACAGGGGAAGTCGTGAAATCCAGAAACGCGACGGTCCCACAGCCATAGCGTTAAGTGGAGGACAGGTGTCATCGCAGGTCAGAGATTGGGAATTGGAAGGGTCTGCGAAATTGTGCAATAGGAATCGTGAATTTCTGAAACACGATTTCCCGATCACCACTGGAGTGTGGGCCACAGGTGCCAGAGCAGAGGACAGGTGGCATCGGAGATTGGAGGATCAGAGATCCTGAAGACGTAAGTTTTACGCTTAGTTTTGCGAAGTCCGATTTCCCGATAGGACGAGGGAGATCACAAAGATCATTCTGTGGGTGTAGAAAAGTCCCGATAAGGGATTTGAAGAGTGGTTCAGCTCTTCGGACCGAGGGGAAAGAAGGTCCTGGTGGAGTGGACGTGCCCTGGGTGGCAGTCTGCGTCACTTTGTCATTCAATCCCAGGTAAAATATTCATTTTCATTCATGGAAACGGTGCCAAAAATTTTAACACCAGAATTTTCCTTTCAGATTGCGGGAAAGGAAATCCTGATACCCATCAGAATTTATGTCATAGATTGGTTATGAAAGGGTCAAATCGGCATGGTCTCAAGAAAATATAGTCTTAACTCAGAAAATTGGACTGATATGCACAAGCATGTGAGGTCTTAGCTTAACTTCAGATAGTAATTTGTAGTAAGGGTGAGTAGGAGGAAAATTTTGGTGAGAAAATGTAGAGATCTGCTAAGCACATCAAGTCTTTCAACAACCCAAGGAGGAACAATTTAAACACAAGAACTTCTCAAATTTAAATCTCAAATAAATTGAAAGGAACTATAACATCACTATAATCAAACTCTCATCATAATGCAGTCACAATAATTCAAGTGAATCATTCAATCATGAACTCTTTTAGCGTTAGAGGAAAACAAAGGGGAGTAAGAAAGTTAACTGTCATTAAACAAGAGGTCTCAAATGCATATACATAACCAGATAACTAGAGAGTTCATTAAAACTTTACAATTCAGGAGCTTTGCTCTACCATCGACCATTAAAAAATATCAAAACTGAGTATATATACTCAGAACTGCTAACGTCCCCCAGGGACATGAACGAACCACTGCATTCAAATCTTTGTGTATCCTCTTTCTATTGTCAAACTTCACTTGTCTTCCTCTGTCAGATGTGAAATTAAAATAGTATGGGATTTGCAGGAAAACCCCTTTACATAGGTGTTCTGGGTTGTCAGCTAGCCGCCACAACCATCCTTTCATGCTTTCCATTTATGTGATGAAACGATGTTTCAACCAACATCCCCTACTTTCAATAACTGCCTTTGTTGGGATCGGGATGAGTCCTGACATCCAAGAATTCTCTAGGTGGTGTCCATGACTTTGTTGAATTAATCTTGACACCTCGAGCCCTGCTGATCTCCTTCTACAATCAATATACGCACTTTCCGCCCTTTGGCGTGGCTCTTTTCCATCAACCTGATCTTGTATGTGACCCTGGGTTGTGACGTGGAGCCTACACTTAAAGGGGATTTTGAGACTTTTCCTTTCAGGAGTCTTTACTCCTCTTTTCTCTCAACATCGTGATACCCAAAATCGTGAAACGAATTTCGAGATCGGCGGCTAGGCTTTCTTTGAAATGAATGAACATGATCCTTTCCCTGAAAACACAAAATGCTAGCTAAGCGATGAGGGCTAGCCCCTCTTTCAAGACCTTCTTCCCATGTGATCGGATGCTGAGACCCCGAGCTTGATTCTAGGGAACTTCGTGATTTCACATTTTGGGAGTCTTTCCGTGCTCCACTTTTGAAACCCCGATTTGCAAAACCATGAAATTACTTGATCTGGTGCCACGCATCACTTAGGTTTGGATGGCTAAGATTATTCCATCAAATTTTCGAGTCTCGGGACTTTGGGCCATGGATGAAACTTTATGACAAGAATCCCGAAGTCCCAATTCTTGATCCTCTGAAATTCATCGATGTCAGATCAACGACCCATGACTCTTCTCAATCGGACGACCCATATTTTCCTTTTCACAAATCGAGATTTCACAACTTTTGCTGAACAATTCTACCACCTTCAAACCCTTGATTCCTGTGCTCGTTTTCCATCGGTGACAACTGATCTTGCTAGCTCGCTTGATCTAAGTCCATGTTATACCCCTCCAGGCATTGCGACCTGTTACAAATGAAGATTTGGACAACTTACTGGGACTTGGGAAAACATATGATTAGTGTTAGTGGCCAAGGGGATGAGATCAAATAGAAAGGCAAACATAAAGAAATTTTGTAGAGTACAAGGGAGGAAAAACACAAGGACATGGCCAAAAAAATAGATAAAATCGGGACAAGGAGACAAACTCATGTAAGTTGACACATGCCTATGAGCCTTGACAACTTTATGTGATAACATTTGGCTCCACAAGGGATGGCATGCTCTCTGCAAGCTACCAAGAACAAGTAGTTCCAATGCATTAGCTATTGGGTTATCGAGTCTATCAGTCACAGAAAGATAAAAATAAAACAAAATCAAAACAAGGATGGTATTTACAATGGTGGGATGCCAGTTGTGAATTTTAAACAAAAAACGTTTCTAGGAAGTGGCCATTTACAGGGCCACCAAAAACTTCATCACCTTCCAGATTCTGTAACCTGTAAGTATTGTTCAGAAATGCTTCAGAAATATTGAAGGGGTCGATCCATAAGGCCTTGTATTTGGTATTCTTACCTTCATCCTGCTTTGGTGCATCCCATTTTAAGACTAGATCTCCCAGCTAGAAATATCCTTTTCGCACCTTCCTGTCAAAACCCTGTTTGACTCTCTGTTGATGCTCATGTTCTCTATACAAGAGTTTCTCTCTTGCCTACTTCAATTCAACCAACTATAGGATTCTTCTCATCATATCATCCTTCTCACCCTGGTGATCTTGAAATAATTTCTCCACGGGCAAGGTCATCTGAGAGAGAAAAAATGCTTCGATTCCATATACCAGATAGAATGGAGAAACACAGAGAGATATTTTTGTTGTCACTCTATCGTCCCACAGAGAAAATTTGAGCGTTGAATCCCATTCTTTTTTTTTATCCTCTAACAATCTCTTAATTATTTTGATCCAGTTCTTGTTAGAAGACTCTACCAATCCATTGCAATAGGGGTAGTATGGCGTAGGGTGAATCAACTTAATTTCAAACTGCTCATAGAAGTGGATCAATGGTTCAACTTTGAAAGAAGTGGCATTACTCGTGACAATTCTTCTCCGGTACCCAAATATTGCTATGATATCCTCCAGGAAACTGATGATTACCTTGTGGCAAGCACTCCTTATGGGGATATATTCTATCCACTTGGTAAAATAATCTGTGGCAATCAGGATCCATCTATGTTGCCTACCATATGCAGGATGAATCTCCCCAATGAAGTGTAGTCCCCACTGCTAGAAAGGCCCTGAAGCAACCACATGTTTCAATGGCAGGGGCTTTAGCTGCTGCTTTCCTGAGAATTTATGACATTTAGCATAGGATCTGAATTTTGTGCAAACATCAATTAACATAGTAGGCCAGAAATAACCATCCCTGAGAATTTTATGGATCGTCGTTCTCTAGAAGTGATGTCCCCCACACAAAATTTCATGAAATTCTGACATAATCCTTTGTGCTTCGTGTGGGTCTAAACATCTTAGAAGTACCCCCAGGGGTTCTTTCCAATATATTTTTTTATCAACAAGGCAATATTTAATTTCTTTGAGCTTTAAATCTCTTTCCTTGTTCCTTTGCATGCCATCGGGGGGGGCACAATTCTTGTATAAATATATGACATCCCGCTAATTGGGGGTCTTCCTTAGCATTTGTATCATACAATTCATCTTGTTGATTTTCTGAGAATTCATTAATGAAGCTTACCCCCAAAGATTTACAGTTAGATTCAGCCAACAATATGGATAAACCTTGACCTTTAATTAGTTTGGTGGGCTTTATCTCCAGGTCAAATTCGAGGATTTTGGCAATCCATCGGCTCCTCCTTCCATCTATGTTTGGTTGAATGAGAATTTCCTTTACGGTAGTTGAAGGAACATATGCAGCGATTTTGTACTGTGGGACATAGACTCTAAAAGATTTGAGAGATTTAACCAAAGCATAGGCCTTCTTCTCCATCATGTCATATTTAACCTCAACATCTCTCAATGCCCGAATGACAAATAAAATGGGTTTCTCCAACCCTTCAACCAATTACTCTTTGTAATTTGAACTCCGGTTCAGGTTCCTGAAATTGACACAAAGTCTGATTTCCCCACTCTTCTTTCTCATCATAACCATGTTGGCCACCCGCTCTGAATATATCAAAGGCACGATGATCTGGGCATCCAACAATTTCTTTACCTCTCTCTCAATGATAGGCAGTAGCATAGGATTTATTTGTCTTAATTTCTCCCTAATTGGTTTTCCCTCCTCTTTCAGTAGAATCTTATGCTCAATAACGCTAGTGTCATATGTTCTGAGGTCTTCATAGGTCAAATAAAACACATCAGCGAATTCTTTTAACAACTCAACATACTCGGCCCTCCACTCCTTTGATAGGATGATTGACAACTTAACAAACTTTGGATCCTCCTCTGTACCAATGTTGCACTCAGCTACATCAACATCCTCAGTTGGTCCTTTAAGATTTCCTTCCCCATCGTTCCCATCGAACAATATTTCTAGGGGAACCAATCCCCTTGGAATGTGATTTCTAGGTAGTTGAACAATATGGTTATTAGAAATTTTATTCAAAAATACTTTAGGGGAAGGTACACCCTCGAAATCATGATCCTGGTCAATGTGTAATGCAGAGAACTCATCAACCGAATCAAGAAATATTTTGATTTCGAGATCATCCTCAAACACCTTCCAATGCTTGATATTATCAGGTACAGAGGGCCTATATCTTATTTCAACATCATACCTAAGCTTAGGTGGTAGTGGGATCCTGAACTGGATTGTTGAGACAACCAGAGAATCAACCATGAAATTTTCTTCCCTAGGAACAAATGAAATGTTGAAGGCCAAGAAAAAGTTGTCAATCAGGTCCCACACTTCATTTCTGTAACTTTTGAGCCAAGGGTGCTTGTCTTGATAAGCCTTTTTGATATGATGGATAATCAACTCAGCATCCCTGAACATTGTTATCTCCTCAATTCCCATGTCCTTTGCAACTCTTAATCCCAAAACAAGAGATTCATGTTCTGCCACATTATTGGTAGTTTCAAATTCTAATTTTTATGACAGAGATATGGTTTCTTAACAAGGCAACACAAAAACTACTCCAATACCAACACCTTCCCTAGAAGAGGCTCCATCAAAGAACATCTTCCACACAGAAGTAGTTGGGGGAGGTATTTCATGAAAAGAAACGGGTTTCTTTATGATTTGAAGAGGGGCTTCAGGAGTGTCGATGAGCTGCAACATGATGGATCCCAAATCAATATCAAGGGAAAATATAGGATGATTGGTACGATTAGTTTCATCACTGATAATGTAGGCCAACTGAGCTTCTCTATATAGTCTCCTATGTTCCCCCACAAAGACTGGAATGGTAGCATATATGAGGTCCATCTGTAATGTTCCTCTGAGTATTTTTATCCAAGATCTTGACAACAACATGCCGAACTTGGGAGGAACATCAACCACGACAATATCCATGACCACACTTTTCATGGGTAGATGGAACAATGTCACCACTAGATCCTTGATGACTCCAAGACATTTTTCCCTCCTTGAATCAAAAGAATACAAATCATGATAGGCCTTTTTGATTTCTAATCCGAGTTCTTCCATGATGATTTAGGGCATGATATTATGAGATGCCCCTGAGTCTGTTAGACAATTATGCAACACCTTATCATGTATATTTAGGGATGTGTAGAAAGGAGGGGATGAATCATCTCTATACCCTACCATAGGACCTAAGATGACTACTGGTTTTTCAGCTTAGAGATTCACTAACTCTGTGGAGTGGTAGGATGGCTCAGACTGCAACAGCTTAGAGAGGGACCTTTTGAAGTCTTCATTATTGACTAGCTCTGAAAGGGGAACATGGATCCTGATCTTCTAAATTTCATGTTCAAAGCTAAAGCAGGAAGGGGGCTTCATAATTTCTCTCACCTTTGGGACAGGATCTTTGGCTATGAGTGGGGGATTCTGAGCTTTCTTTTCTTTGCTTCTTTTCACTATGTCTCTAGCAGGCTTTTCTTCTCTAGAGGGTTGATCAGGGATGTCATACTTCCCTTCTCTCTCCTTAGACCAAAGGTTGTATTTGTTGGGGCCATTATTTGTCTTCTCACCCTTACTTATCTCATTTATTTGGTTGTTCATGAGGGATTCCTCATATGCAGATTGAGTCAAATGGGGGAAAGGGGAGGTGTCTCTAATACAATGAATTTCAGGGTCAATCTCTTCTTGTTCCCTTTCCTGATCATCAACCAGGTTAGTTTGAAGAGGGGTTTGAATTTTCTGATCATTCTTATCTCTATCGTTTTGTTCCCTTGGCATAATTTGAGGAGCATTATTATTCGGTCTCCTAAAGTTGCCTCTATTATCATCATTTGAGACATTCTTTTAACTTTTCTTCCCCTCGAATTTCATCTTCCCCATTTCTACAGACAGGTACTTCACCATCTTGGTCAATTCATCTACTTGAGGGTGAGATGCAGAAGAACCAGAGGTTGAGGCCTTGGATCTCCCTCTTCCCTTATCTCTGTTAGATTTTCTTCTGATCATGTCAACTGCCAACACATTGGATTCTACTTCCAAGGCCGCATCTTGCATATTATCCAAGGAAGTAGCTCTTCTCTCTCTGAGAAGGATGCATAAATCGGGGTCAAAAGAACTAGAATAAGTGATTTTGGCAGAGGCTTCTATGGGGTTTATCTTAGAAGGGATCTTATTGTACATATTATTTAATATTTTGGAGAAGTCGGAGCGAGATTATGCCTCTTTTCTTTTCAAGGATCCAAATTTTGTGATATAATACATAAAATATTTGTTATCCCCCCATTGCCTCAAGAAAACATCATCTAGAGATTCAATCCCAACAATAGATCCAGGAGTTAAGCTCCTGAACCATTTCCTAACCTCACCATCAAGGCTTTGAACAATGACTCTCATCCAGACATCTTCATTTTCAATGTTCAGATTTTCTACATAGGTGTAGAAGGCAGGAAGGTGCTCTTCAATAGTTATGTCTTCCTCTCCAGTGAATTTAGGCATATACTTTAGATAATATCCAACAGGGAGAGAATTCATGGGTTGAGGTAGGACTAAAGGAGCATATCTTACAACCACTGTGGCATCCATTCTATTTCTAGGAGGATTGGCACCTGCCATAGGGATGATAGGCAGAGGAGAACTAGGAGGGGAAGAGGTTCGAACTGGGGAGACTTGACTTGAGTCTCCGAGAGGAAAGGAAAAGAGCAGAGGATTCAAAGAAAAGGCTAAAGGGTTTGAAGGGAAAGAGGTTCCCCTGCCTGTAGCAACAACAATAATAGGAGGAGGAGTGGTAAAGCCCGGGGTAGGAAAATCTTCATACGTGTTTGTTGAAAGGCGAAAATGAATGCTCGCCAACTAGAGGAGTGGATCCGATCCGGGGTTGTCTAAATAACCCAAACCATTTGGGATGATCCACCCCGACAGGTTTAGCGGCTCCGTTGGCCGATCTAATTCCTAGGAAAACAAAATAAAACTAACTAAAGAAACTAATCTAAATGAAAACAACAATTAAAGCAAACTAATAAACAAATCTGAAATAAATATATACAGCTTATTGTCTAATATTATACAGCAATAACTCTATGAAATTAAATGTTCAATTATCAAAAGAATTAGATCTTAATCTCAAATGTACAATATTTACAGATTACAAATTTAAATGAAAACCTGAAAAAATCATTTGTAAACTGTCCTATGACAATAAGACTATCGTTTTTTGATTTTTATAATTTTATGAGAAAGAAAATAAAATGAAAACTATCTAAGCTGAGAAATTAAAATAATAATCCTAGCTATAAATCTGAACTATATATATATATATATATATATATATATATATATATATATAAACTACTTAAATAACACTAATAAAATAACCTATAACAATGCTTTCCAATTTGTTTCGTGCAAAGTATCCAATTCAGTTGTTCGATGGGAGGAAACCCACACCCGATTCTCCACAAGCTTCTCCTAAACAAGAAGCGACAGTGCTCTTTGAATATGAATAACAGGACAAACAAGATATAAAAAAGATAGCAATCTTATAGTTTACAAATCATCGCAGTTAGATAAATCCACGTGCAAAGATTTGTACAGAACAATTCAATTAATGAAGAAGATAAACCTTTATTCATTAAATTGAAATCGAGTAATTGATGTGCTAAAAATAAGATATATCAGGTATGGACAACATGCAAACCAAATCACATCAACCTGCAACGAATTATGATAGCTAAAGTAGTTGATAATTGATCGCAAACTGATATGAATAAAACTTGAAATAAAAGTTTGATATATTGAAAGCTAAAGCTGTTACAAAACATCCACTTTCATCCTAGTTTGTATCCTCATAATTCCAAAGTCTTTCTTCTCCCCACAGTGATGATGGGTTCTTTACAAAACATAACAAGTATTTAAAGACCATAGGGTAAAACATCCCTGTGGGAATTATCAAAAACAGTTTACAAAAAATCTGGGAACAATCTCCCAAGTATCTATTTCTGCCTATGACTAACAACTTAAAATAAAACTATATCTAAACTGCCATAGCATGTCCAATTTGTCAATGAAATTTGTAGGTACCTGTAGGTAGTCAAGAATACACTAGTTTATATAATGTTTTATTGGTAAAATTAACAAAAATCTAAATTTTAAGACTAGCTACAGAATCTTGCGATTCTGTAGCTGGTCTAATTTGAAAACATAATCGTTTTTAATCAATCCAAAACTAACAGAAATATATTCTACCTATCAAACAAATATTTAATTGCTAATTGAAACAAAGCGAATCATTCATGCCACAACAAACCAAAACTTGTATGCAAATTGAAACAAACGAAATCGTGGTCACTTAACCAAACGGTGACAGGGATATATGAAAAATACCTTTTATTACCAATTCGGAGCAGACATAACCATTTAGTCAATTCAAAACCAATGAAATCATTTTTGGACCAATCTCATTTCAAAACAGACTATAACCAATAAATCAAATCTTTCATATTCAATACAAACGCAATAGTTTATGTCGACTTAGAACTTAACGAAATCGTTATTAAATCCAACACTAACAGAGTTGTTTTTTTTCGAATCAATAGATTACATTGTATTTATCAAACCAATCTTTGATATTAATGAAATCGCATACATAAAAGACTATGTTAATTCAAACATACAGAATCATTTCAAAATCAAACCAAACACAACCGAATCGAGCTAACTTAGAGTCGACACAATCCAAGAACAACAAAATCATATTAATCAAATCATAGCTACATTGGATTTTAGCAAAACGAATCGATGCAACAAAATAGTTTGTGCCAATTCCAAACAAAATCTTTCATGCTAATTCAAATACAAAATGAAATCATTTCAAAAACAAACCAAACAGAATCGAATCAAACTAACTCGAAAAAAATTCAATTGTTTATACTAATCTGAAAGCAATAAAATCGTATCAATCAAAACATAGCTGATTTTAGCAAACAAATCTTCTGTACATGATTCATAACAAAATCATTTTTGGTAATTTGAAAATAACAGAATTGTTTTGAATCTAAACAAACAAATAGGACTAATCGAAAGCAAACCCAATAGGTCATACTAATTCAAACCAACTCATAAAAAAAAATCGATATTGAAATACATACCTGGACAGTAGGAAAATGATTTGATCAGAACAACTTTGAATTGACAAAGGCCGTTGCTGCCTCCACATTTCTGAAGACAATTGAACGGATGGTATTTTTCTTCTTCTCGTTGGCTTATAGCCTGTCTCTTTCTTTTGACAACACTGTCACTCGTTCCTCTAATGATTTAATCTTAGATTACAATAGGGGAACGTTGGTGTAATAACGTTCAAGCCAGGAATTGCACTGAGTACATAGTGATTGATCGGGCCTTGGCATAACAGGCGAGGGTTCTTTCAAATTACCAGGGGTGTCACTATGAAGCTTAATTCCCGAGAATTTAGGGTCGTTCTTGAGGCACAGAGGTAAGATGGAAACATAGTCATAGGGTTCCATTGAGCAGAGGCCATGAGAGTAAGGGTATTCCTTGGCTAGGAAACGTTCAATATCGGAGTCTGAATCCTCGCTCAAGACTATTGGCTTCTGGTCAATGTCTTGTTTGGGTTTGTTCCTAGCACATTTGGATATCCATCGTGCCTTTTTCTTTCCTTTACTGTTGACACCAGTAAAAACCTTTGCCTTTCTTCCTTACAGGCCTCTTGATGGTCTTAGTATTGCCTTTAGCACATGGGTCGGCCATGGTATCGGGTAGGTCAAGTTTGGGGCAATATGAGGGTTTGACAGGGGGTAGAAGGGTAGGTGGTGGCATGGCTGGCCCAACCAAAGTTTCAACAACCACAACTTTGTCCACTTGGACACACTCGGGAGTGGAAAAGCCATTCCGTGACATGAAGGCTTGCCAACAGTCATCGCTAAGGCTCAAATGGTGGACGATAATGACTTTGATTAAGCAGTGATGGAAAAGGCTGCTATTAGCCTTCTCACGCTTAAATCGTTTGGAAATTTTGTAAAGACTACATAGAAGATAATGCAGCATGTTCAGAGGGTAGTCTACAAAATTCATCAATAATCAAAGATGATACAAAAATACCAAACCATAATGACCTTCGCAGGTCAAGAACTGCTTAACAATTGCCAATAGTTCATGCCACCTGGGTTTGAGGGCAGCAACAAGCATACCTCTATCACAACTAATAATCTTCCTCGATGTGAAAAGGAGTGGCCACGAAACCTCTTCCACTTTCGAGTTCTTGAACCACCTCTGTCCTTTAGCTCGTAAGCCTGTAGTCGAACTGATGAATTCCTCATTTAGCTCGAGCTTTATATCTCCGACCTTAGCCCTACATCTGCCGAAGGTGAGGGAAAACTGTTGGGCTACCGAAAGGTTGAAACCCTCAAACCTTTGGATAAAAACTAGCCAGACACTCTTTTCCAAATCTTCACGGGCATTGTCAAATAGAAAGAATGTTTGGTTGCCATTAGGTTCTATGCACACCAAAGGTGCCATAGAAAAGAACACATAGTGAGTAGGGTAAATGGACAAGGGTTTGGATAGGGTATAATCAGGATCGAATAGCTCACATACTTCCCCGAAACCAACAGAGGTAACCCGGGATAGGTGGCAGGAATTAATGGCAAAGTGTGCGGGGGTGGTGGAACGAAATCAACCCATGCAAAACAGTCATATCCAACTGTACAATCGACGGCACATATGGTGATTCAAATCACTATTGCAATGTTTTAAAAGCAGTGCCATTCAAACAATTAATGAAAACTATGGTAAGTTGACCCAAATATTTGCACAAGCAATAGTATTTGCATGGTTTTAAAATCAAAACAATGATTCGAATATAGCACCAAGGATTCAATGATAACATGTATGCTTTGTATGAAGCCATTGAATTAAGGGTCTAATCACCATGTTAATGCGTTGTTATGAAACCATTGAACTAAATCAAAAGCAATAGAACATCAAACCACCATTGAATCAAGGACTCAATCACAATCATTAGAATGTCATCACAGTCTCATAAAAATGAAATCATATTAACAACAAAAAAAAATGCCAAATGAGTAAAGGTTTTGGTGTCTTGCTAACTGTGTGACCATAATTGAATTGGAAATGCAATGAACAAATAGACAAGATTAACCATAATAAATCAATGACAATTTTAATGCTATTGATGTGACTTCGTAATCAAAGTTTTCATGCTTGCAGTCGTGAAAATGAGAACAAGGCAGTTGTCCAAATGCGCAAGATAATCATGTCGTTATATTAAAAGATTGCGATGAGAATCAAGGGTTCCAAAACACTTGTGTAGGCAGCTTATAAAGATAGGATAAAAATGCAAAATGGCTGCCAACAATGGTGAAACACTGGTAGAAGCAGTTATCTCTGCCAAAAGAACAAATTTAGATTATGATAATGAGAAAAATTATAACTCAAAAACAACAACGAGAAAATTGTTTAAACATCATTGTTAATCAAATATTCCAACAGTGCTTAAAGGATGAAAATTGATAACAGTCTTAAGACAAGCGAGCCGCGATATTAAAGATAAAATCCCCAATATTGTTGACAGGGCCACTGCTGCCAGCAGGATTTTATAGCCTCGACAGGGTTGCCATTTAACCCACTCTGATATCCGTATCCTGCCAAGAAGTTCCAGATCAGAATAAAGGACATTTTAAGGTCAAGTTATCTCATATTTGCAAATTTTCGTATACCTGACATTGCTTCACTGCTAGCGGGCCTGTTCAGTACCCCGACGAAGTTGTCTTGGCATCATGCATGCATTTACCTGCTGCCAACAGACCTGTTCAACATCCCAGCGGGTTTACAAGCACTTCCCATAGCTCTTTTATGATTTAATTTTTTAAAGATATATAATTGAGTGGGGTGATGCTGAAAATTATGATATTCTAGACATATTTTTTACAAACCTCAACAGAATTTTTCAGAACTGTCCTGCATTAAGATCGAGAGAAGGTTTATTTACAGAACCAACCTTCTAAGGCAGGGAGACATCTTCTAAGTTATTCCCTTAAGTAACAGGGACATCGTAAAAACATAATAGATTATCATGATAGGATTTACTCATAGATCGAAATCCGTTAACTTCTTTCAAACAACAGTCTTTTCAACATAGATGTAAATTTCAGAAGTATATTATAATTGATGTTTAGACAATTTTTCAGCAGTCATTTCAGTGAAAGAATTTTCTTTTTTCTTTGTCTGAATAGTTCAAAATGCAGTCATGTGTATTTCCAAAAAAAAAAAAAACTGATAAGCATAAAAGGAAACAAAACACACCAGCGAAAAAAGATTTGAAAGCAAAGAAATCCAAAAAACAAAAGGAAAATATGTACAGAAGGTGCATCTGAAAACCTCATGCAACAAATCCCTTGGGAGACCAAAAGAAAGTAGGAAAATCCTATTTGATGGGAAAGCAGTCTTACTCGTGGTACCTTGGGTCAGGGTTGATTCAGATTTAATTATCTCTTTACTTTCCATTTAAGATTTTCATGACGATACTGTGTTTTTGAAAATAAATGTTCAACTAGAGGTAAAGAGAAAAGGATCAAGGGGACTTCCCTAACAACAGTCGTATTATGGTTCTCATGGTGCATCCACTTGCATTCATGACTGCATTATTACAAAGAGAAATAGTGAGAAATACAACTAAAAGGAAAACCTATTCCTAAACCTACCCTAACTATTAAACACATCAAGATACTACGTGAAGTCATGTTTCCAATGTAACCATCGGAGTAACTCCAATCTTGCAATGGAAACAAGATAAAATATTAGTAAAAAGAATGGTAATATATCAACAAATGACAGGAACATATCACACTTACCTTCATAATCATCATCTAAAAACAAAGTAAGCATGATCTTACCATTTCCTTGGATATTCTTGTTGTACGAATCATCTAGCCATTGCGCAATCTTGTCGTGATAAGGGTCATAAGGG
Source organism: Picea engelmannii (assembly GCA_009831015.1). NCBI lineage: Eukaryota > Viridiplantae > Streptophyta > Pinopsida > Pinales > Pinaceae > Picea > Picea engelmannii. The sequence goes on from ML790409.1 coordinate 321,561, forward strand.
CATGGGCGAGTGTAAGTAGGTTTGAACAAATTGTCAAGATTATGAGGAAAGACTTTAGACTTTGGTGAGCCATGGGGAAATTGAATATATTTAAAATAAAGGCTCCTACCAGGCCGGCTTGTCAGCTGGCCTTCCTTCTAGCGCCATTTGTTGACGGGCGAAAATGAACGCTCGCCAACTGGAGGAGTGGATCCGGTCCGGGGTTTTCTAAATAACCTAAGCCGTTTGGGATGATCCACCTTGATGAGTTTAGAAGCTCCGTTGGTCGATCTAAGTCCTAGGAAAATGAAAGAAAACTAACTAAACAAACTAATCTACAAACTAATAAACAAATCTGAAATAAATATATACAACTTATTGTCTAATATTATACAACAATAACTCTATGAAATTAAATGTTCAATTATCAACAGAATTAGATCTTAATCACAAATGTACAATATTTATAGATTATAGATTTAAATGAAAACCTGAAAAAATCATTTGTAAACTGTCCTATGACAATAAGACTATCGTTTTTTGATTTTTATAATTTTATGAGAAAGAAAATAAAATGAAAACTATCTAAGCTGAGCAATTAAAATAATAATCCTAAGTATAAATCTGAACTATATATATATATATATATATATATATATATATATATATATATAAACTACTTAAATAACACTAATAAACTAACCTGTAACAATGCTTTCCAATTTGTCCCGTGCAAAGTATCCAATTCAGTTGTTCGATGGGAGGAAACCCACACCAAATTCTCCACAAGCTTCCCGTAAACAAGAAGCGGCAGTGCTCTTTGAATATGAATAAAAGGACAAACAAGATATAAAAAATGACTGCAATCTTATAATTTACAAATCATCGTAGTTAGATAAGTCCCTGTGCAAAGATTTGTACAGAACAGTTCAATTAACAAAGAAGATAAACCTTTATTCATTAAATTGAAACAGAGTAATTGTTGTGCTAAAAATAAGAGATATCAGGTATGGACAACATACTAACCAAATCACATCAACCTGCAACGAATTATGATAGCTAAAGTAGTCGATAATTGATCGCAAACTGATATGAATAAAACTTGAAATAAAAGTTTGATATATTGAAAGCTAAAGCTGTTACAAAACATCCACTTTCATCCCAGTTTGTATCCTCATAAGTCCAAATTCTTTCTTCTCCCCACAGTGATGATGGGTTCTTTACAAAAAATAACAAGTATTTAAAGACCACAGGGTAAAACATCCCCGTGGGAATTATCAAAATCAGTTTACAAAAAATCTGGGAACAATCTCCCAAGTATCTATTTCTGCCTATGACTAACAACTTAAAACAAATCTATATCTAAACTGCCACAACATGTCCAATTTGTCAATGAAATTCGTAGGTACCTATATGTAGACAAGAATACACAACTTTAGATCATGTTTTATTGGTAAAATTAACAAAAATTTAAATTTTAAGACTAGCTACAGAATCTTGCGATTCTGTAGCTGGTCTAATTTGAAAACATAATAATTTTTAATCAATCCAAAACTAACAGAAATATATTCTACCTATCAAACAAATATTTAATTTCTAATTCAAACAAAGCAAATCATTCATTCCACAACAAACCAAAACTTGTATGCAAATTGAAACAAACGAAATCATGGTCACTTAACCGAACGGTGACAGGGATATATGCAAAACACTTTTTATTACCAATTCAGAGCAGACAAAATCGTTTAGTCAATTCGAAACCAACAAAATCATTTTTGGACCAATCTCATTTCAAAACAGACTATAACTGATCAAGCAAATCTTTCATATTCAATACAAACGCAATAGTTTATGTCGACTTAGAACTTAACAAAATCATTATTAAATCCAACACTAACAGAGTTGTTTTTTTCGAATCAATAGATTACATTGTATTTATCAAACCAATATTTGATATTAATGCAATCGCATACATAAAAGACTATGTTAATTCAAACATACAGAATCGTTTCAAAATCAAACCAAACAAAACCAAATCGAGCTAACTTAGAGGCAACACAATCCAAGAACAACAAAATCATATTAATCAAATCATAGCTACATTGGATTTTAGCAAAACGAATCGATGCAACAAAATAGTTTGTGTCAATTCCAAACGAAATCTTTCGTGCTAATTCAAATACAAAACGAAATCATTTCAAAAACAAACCAAACATAATCGAATCAAACTAACTTGGAAACAATTCAATCGTTTATACTAATCTGAAAGCAATAAAATTGTATCAATCAAAACATAGATGATTTTAGCAAACAAATCTTCTGTGCATGATTCATAACGAAATCGTTTTGGGTAATTTGAAAATAACAGAATCGTTTTGAATCTAAACAAACAAACATGACTAATCGAAAGAAAACCCAATCGGTCATACTAATTCAAACCAACTCATAAAACAAAATCGATATTGAAATACATACCTGCATAGTAGGAAAATTATTTGATCAAGACAACAATGAATTGATAAAGGCTATTCCTACATCCACATTTATGAAGACAATTGAACTGGGGTGGTCTTTTTCTTCTTCTCATTGGCTTGTAACCTGTCTTTTTCTTTTGACAACACTGTCACTCGTTCCTCTAACGATTTAATATTAGATTGCAACAGGGGAATGTCAGTGTAATAACGTTCAAGCCAGACATTTCACTGAGTACACGGTGATTGATCAGGCCTTGGCATAACAGACGAGGGTTCTTTCAAATTACCAGGGGTGTCACTGTGAATCTTAATTCCCAACAATTTAGGGTCGTTCTTAAGGTACGGAGGTAAGTTGGAAACATAGTCATAGGGTTCCATTGAGCAGAGGCCATGAGAGTAAGGGTATTCCTCGGCTAGGAAACGTTCAATATTGGAGTCTGAATCCTCGCTCAAGACTATTGGCTTCTAGTCAATGTCTTGTTTGGGTTTGTTCCTAGCACATCTGGATATCCATCGTGCATTTTTATTTCCTTTACTATTGACACCAGTAACACCTTTGCCTTTCTTCCTTATAGGCCTCTTGATGGTCTTAGTATTTCCTTTAGCACACAGGTCGGCCATGGTATCGGGTAGATCAAGGTTGGGGCAATCTGAGGGTTTGACAGGGGGTAGAAGGGTAGGTGGTGGCATGGCTGGCCCAACCAGAGTTTCAACAACCACAACTTTGTCCACTTGGACACACTCGAGAGTGGCAAAGCCATTCCGTGACAGGAAGGCTTGCCAACAGTCACCGCTAAGGCTCAAATGGTGGACGATAATGACTTTGATTAAGTAGTGATGGAAAAGGATGTTATCATCCTTCGCATGCTTAAATAATTTGGACATTTTGTAAATACTGCATAGCAGATAGTGCGGCATGTTCAGAGGGTATTCTATAAAATTCATCAATAACCGAAGATGATACAAAAATACCAAACCATAATGACCTTTGCAGGTCACAAACTGCTTAACAATTGCCAATAGGTCATTCCACCTGGGTTTGAGGGCAGCGACAGGCATACCTCTATCACAACTAACAATCTTCCTCGATGTGAAAAGGAGTGGCCACGACACCTCGTCGACTTTCAAGTTCTTGAACCACCTCTGTCCTTTAGCTGGTAAGCCTCTAGCCGAACTGAGGAATTCCTCATTTAGCTCGAGCTGTATATCTCTGACCTTAGCCCTGCATCCGTCGAAGGTGAGGGTGAACTGTTGGGATACCGAAAGGTTGAAACCCTCAAACCTTTGGATAAAAACCAGCCAGTCACTAGTTTCCAAATTTTCACGGGCATTGTCGAATAACAAGAGTGTTTGGCTGCCATTAGGTTCTATGTGCACCACAGGTGCCATAGAACAGAACACAGAGTGAGCAGGGTAAACAAACAAGGGTTTGGACAGGGTATACTCAGGATCGAATAGATCACAGACTTCCCCGAAACCAACAAAGGTAACCCGGGATAGGAAGTAGGCATTAATGCCAATGTGTGCGGGGGTGGTGGAACGAAATCAACCCATGCAAAACAGTCACATCCAACTGTACAATCGATAAAACATATGGTGATTCAAATCATTATTGCAATGTGTTAAAAGCAATTTCATTCAAACAATTAATGAAAACTATGGTAAGTTGACCCAAATATTTGCACAAGCAATAGTATTTGCATGGTTTTAAAATCAAAACAATGATTCAAATATAGCACCAAGGATTCAATGATAAAACATATGCTTTGTATGAAACCATTGAATTAAGGGTCTAATCACCATGTTAATGCATTGTTATGAAACCATTGAAATAAATCAAAAGAAATAGAACATCAAACCACCATTGAATCAAGGACTCAATCACAATCATTAGAATATCATCACAGTCTCATAAAAATGAAATCATATTAACAAAAAAAAAAAATGCCAAATGAGTAAAGGTTTTTGTGTCCTGCTAACTGTGTGACCAGTATTGAATTGGAAATGAAATGAACACATAGACACGAGTAACCATAATAAATCAGTCACAATTTTAATGCTATTGATGTCACTTCGTAATCAATGTTTTCACGCTTGCAGTCGTGAAAATGAGAACAAAGGCAGTTGTTCAAATGCGCAATATAATCATGTCATTATATTAAAAGATTGCAATGAGAATCAAGGGTTCCAAAACACTTGCTAAGGAAACATATAAAGATAGGATAAAAATGCAAAATGGCTGCCAACAATGGCGACACACTGGTAGAAGCAGTTATCTCTGCCAAAAGAACAAATTCATATTATGATAATGAGAAAAATTCTAACTCAAAAACAACAACCAGAAATTTTTTTAAACATCATTGTTAATCAAATAATCCAGCAGTGCTTAAAGGATGAAAACTGATAACAGTCTTAAGACAAGCAAGCCACAATATTAAATATAAAATCCCCAATACTGTTGATAGGGCCACTGCTGCCAACAGGGGTTTATAGCCTCGACAAGGTTGCCATTTAACCCACTCTGATATTCGTATCCTACCAAGAAGTTCCAGATCAGAATAAAGGACATTTTAAGGTCAAGTTATCTCATATTTTCAAATTTTCGTATACCCAACATTGCTTCGCTTCCAGCGGACCTGTTCAGTACCCCGACGAAGTTGTCTTGGCGTCATGCATGCATTTACCCACTGCCAGCAGGCCTGTTCAGCATCTCGACGGGTTTACAAGCACTTCCCACAGCTCTTTTATGATTTAATTTTTTAAAGATATATAATTGAGCTGGGTGACGCTGAAAATTATGATATTCTAGACATATTTTTTACAGACCTGAACATAATTTTTCAGAACTCTCCTTCATTAAGATCGAGAGAAGGTTTATTTACAGAACCAACCTTCTAAGGCAGGGAGACATCTTCTGAGTTATTCCCTTAAGGAATAGGGACAACGTAAAAACATAATAGATGATCATGACAGGCTTTACTCATAGATCGAAATCTGTTAACTTCTTTCAAACAATAGTCTTTTCAACATAGATGTAAATTTCAGAAGTATATTATAATTGATGTTTAGACAATTTTTCAGCAGTCATTTCAGTGAAAGAATTTTTTGTTTTCTTTGTCTGAACAGTTCAAAATGCAGGCATGTGTATTTCTAAAAAAAAAAAAAAAACTGATAAGCATAAAAGGAAACAAAACACACCAGCAAAGAAAGATTTGAAAGAAAAGAAATCCAAAAAACAAAAGGAAAATATGTACAAAAGGTGCATCTAAAAACCTCATGCAACAAATCCCTTGGGAGACTGAAAGAAAGTAGGAAAATCCTATTTGATGGGAAAGCAGTGTTACTCATGGTACCTTGGGTCAGGGTTGATTCAGATTTAATTATCTCTTTACTTTCCATTTAAGCTTTTCATGACGATACTGTGTTTTTGGAAATAAATGTTCAACTAGAAGTAAAGAGAAAAGGATCAAGGGGACTTCCCTGACAACAACCGTATTATGGTTCTCGTGGTGCGCCCACTTGGGTTCACGACTGCATTATTACAAAGAGAAATAGTGAGAAATACAACTGAAAGGAAAACCTATTCCTAAACCTACCCTAACTATTAAACACATCAGGATACTACGTGAAGTCATGTTTCCAATGTATCCATTGGAGTAACTCCAATCCTGCAATGGAAAAAAGATAAAATATTAGTAACAAGAATGGTAATATATCAACAAATGACAGAAACATATCACACTTACCTTCATAATCATCATCTAGAAACAAAGTAAGCATGATCTTACCATTTCCTTGGATATTCTTGTTTTATGAATCCTCCAGCCATTGCACAATCTTGTCGTGATAAGGGTCATAAGGGCATGGGCGAGTGTAAGTTGGTTTGAAAAACTTGTCAGGATTACAAGGAAATGGAATATCCATCAGCCAAGGCTGAAATGCCCCATCCTCCTGACAATTTTCTAAGTGTTCATTAATTTCTTCACATGGAGGATCTAAAAGAAATATGTCATGCCTACTTCCAAGATACTTAGGTAAAAAGAAAGCAAGCATAACTTTGTCTTTATTATGAAATTTTTTAATATATGAATATTCGAGCCATCCTAAGATCCTATCACAAAAAGTGGGAATGCAAACCATGACTTTGATGAAATGAATATACCAATGGGAAACTCATCATAGGAGGATTCGTGCAATCAATTGGATCATTGGTTTGAATGTTTCATTCGATGAGATTGATCATTTCAAAATGTGAAGCATAAACATCAATATTCGAGCTAATCAAAGAACGAATATGCAACTTAGAATGTTTGATGTCCATAAGATATAATGCATTGTCTTTTTCAACAATAAACTGTGTAAAATCATCTTGCAACATGTCCCTTTCCCATGTGAGTGATGAAAGTGAACAAGCGTCAAATCCAAGTTTGTCAATGTTAGGTTTGGAATTGATTTCACCAAAATTTAGTATATCGAAAGGATATGATTGTGGTGGAAAAGAGTAGTATGTTGTAGGTAAGATATCAAGTCCACTAGAATCTAGGAATAGATCGGGATATAAAGAATAAAAGGAATCAGAAATAAGCAAATGAAAAGAATCTCTTGAGCCATGATACTCAACAATGGTATTCTCAAGACAACTCTCTTCACTTTCTTTAAAACTCTTACTCTGTTTTGGTGATGAATTCCTCAACATAATATGATCATCTGGATTTGCCTTTTGTGTGATAGATAATTCAAAATTTGTGTGACAAGCATCTAGTCTTTCCTGTGAACAAAGTGCATTTTGAGGATGAAGGTTTAAGGTTTCTTCTTCTCTAATCAGTTTCGTAGGAGTACTAGAACATTCAAGACGATTTTCGTCGCTTAAGTGTTCTTCAATGACTGGTTTTAAATGTTGATTAGAGAATGAGTTACAAGAATGAGGATATTCACCTTGATCCATAAATGAATCTTCTTCCATACTGGTCGAAGACTAAAAATACAATGATTCAAAGGAAAAACCAATTTGGTTGTTAATAAAAACCTGGTCAATAGATTCTACCTCCCTATCTTGTTCAACATTGTCGGAAGGATCCTTCTCTTCTTGCGAAGAAGATTGTTCTTGCAGTTGAGTAATAGGATTTGCAATTAGTTCTTCGTTCGTGCTTGAACATGACTAGATGGAAGGGATGGAAGCATCATAGAATTGATTTAATGCCAATGACATGTCATTGAGATTAAATTTACAGAGGATATGATAGACTCTTGTCAAAAAGTCTTCTGAAGATGAATCATCGTTGATTAGCGAAGTATGAAATTCTTCACATAATTGATCAAAATCATAAATTTCAAAAGCATCTAGAAACTCATCTACAAATTGAAACCAATCAAAAATGTGACATGCTAGAAAGGATTCAAACCAATGTTTAATCTGGCCTCTAAAAGTAAAAGCGAACAGTCTGCATAAAACTCCTAAATCTAAGATGTCATGTTTGATGCATTTGCACAAAAACTTGTTAAGGTGGTCTTTAGCAAACATATTGCCTTCACCATCAAAGGTGAGTTTGGACAAGTGAGAGACTGTCTCGTTGGGAAAATTGGGTAATGAGAAGTTGAAAGCATGTTCCAACACAGTGATTTGGTTATCCATGGGGAAATTGAATATATTTAAAATAAAGGCTCCTACAAGGCCAGCTTGTCAGTTGGCCCTCCTTCTAGCGCCATTTGTTGATGGGAAAAAATGAACGCTTGCCAACTGGAGGAGTGGATCCGGTTTGGGGTTGTCTAAATAACCCAAGCCATTTGGGATGATCCACCCCGACGGGTTTAGCGGCTCCGTTGGCCAATATAAGTCTTAGGAAAACGAAATAAAACTAACTAAAGGAACTAATCTAAATGAAAACAAAAATTAAAGAAAACTAATAAACAAATCTGAAATAAATATATACAGATTATTGTCTAATATTATACAGCAATAACTCTATGAAATTAAATGTTCAATTATCAACAGAATTAGATTTTAATCACAAATGTACAATATTTACAGATTACAGATTTAAATGAAAACCTAAAAAAATCATTTGTAAACTGTCGTATGAAAGCAAGACTATCATTTTTTGATTTTTATAATTTTATGAGAAAGAAAATAAAATGAAAACTATCTAAGCTGAGCAATTAAAATAATAATCCTAACTATAAATCTGAACTATATATATACATCTAAACTACTTAAATAACATTAATAAAATAACCTGTAACAACGCTTTCCAATTTGTCCTGTGCAGAGTATCTAATTCAACTGTTTGATGGGAGGAAACCTGCACCAGATTCTCCAGAAGCTTCTTGTAAACTAGAAGCGGCAATGCTCTTTGAATATGAATAATAGGACAAACAAGATATAAAAAATGACAGCAATCTTATAATTTACAAATCATCGCAGTTAGATAAATCCCTGTGCAAAGATTTGTACAGAACAGTTCAATTAATGAAGAAGATAAACCTTTACTCATTAAATTGAAACAGAGTAATTGTTGTGCTAAAAATAAGAGATATTAGGTATGGAAAACATGCAAACCAAATCACATCAACCTGCAATGAATTATGATAGCTAAAGTAGTCGATAATTGATCGCAAACTGATATGAATAAAACTTGAAATAAAAGTTTGATATATTGAAAGCTAAAGCTGTTACAAAACATCCACTTTCATCCCAGTTTCTTTCCTCATAATTCCAAAGTCTTTCTTCTCCCCACAGTGATGATGGGTTCTTTACAAAAAATAACAAGTATTTAAAGACCATAAGGTAAAACATCCCTGTGGGAATTATCAAAAACAGTTTACAAAAAATTTGGGAACAATCTCCCAAGTATCTATTTCTGCGTATGACTAACAACTTAAAACAAAACTGTACCTAAACTGCCACAACATGTCCAATTTTTCAATGAAATTCGTAGGTACCTATAGGTAGAAAATAATACACAAGTTTAGATAATGTTTTATTGGTAAAATTAACAAAAATCTAAATTTTAAGACTAGCTACAAAATCTTGCAATTCTGTAGCTGGTCTAACTTTAAAACATAATCATTTTTAATCAATCCAAAACTAACAGAAATATATTCTACCTATCAAAAAAATATTTAATTTCTAATTGAAACAAAGCGAATCATTCATACCACAAAAAACTAAAACTTGTATGCAAATTGAAACAAACAAAATTGTGGTCACTTAACCGAACGGTGACAGGGATATATGCAAAACACTTTTTATTACCAATTCGAAGCAGACAGAATTGTTTAGTCAATTCAAAACCAACGAAATCATTTTTGGACCAATATCATTTCAAAACAGACTATAACCGACCAAGCAAATCTTTCATATTCAATACAAACGCAATAGTTTATGTCGACTCAGAACTTAACAAAATCGTTATTAAATTCAACACTAACAGAGTTGTTTTTTTCGAATCAATATATTAATTGTATTTATCAAACCAATCTTTGATATTAATGCAATCGCATACATAAAAGACTATGTTAATTGAAACATACAAAATCGTTTCAAAATCAAACCAAACAGAACCGAATCGAGCTAACTTAGAGCCGAAACAATCCAAGAACAACAAAATCATATTAATCAAATCATAGCTACATTGGATTTTAGAAAAACAAATCGATGCAACAAAATAGTTTGTGCCAATTCCAAACAAAATCTTTCATGCTAATTCAAATACAAAATGAAATCATTCCAAAAACAAACCAAACAGAATCGAATCAAACTAACTCGGAAACAATTCAATCGTTTATACTAATATGAAAGCAATAAAATCGTATCAATCAAAACATAGCTTATTTTAGCAAACAAATCTTCTGTACATGATTCATAACGAAATCGTTTTTGGTAATTTGAAAATAACAGAATCGTTTTGAATCTAAACAAACAAACAAGACTTATCGAAAGCAAACCCAATCGGTCATACTAATTCAAACCAACTCATAAAACAAAATAGATATTGAAATACATACCTAGAGAGTAGGAAAATGATTTGATCAGGACAACTTTGAATTGACAAAGGTCGTTACCGCCTCAACATTTCTGAAGACAATTGAACTGGTGGTATTTTTCTTCTTCTCGTTGTCTTGTAGCCTGTCTCTTTCTTTTGACAACACTGTCACTCGTTCCTCTAATGATTTAATCTTAGATTGCAACAGGGGAACATCAGTGTAATAACGTTCAATCTAGGCATTGCACTGAGTACACGGTGATTGATCGGGCCTTGGCATAACAGGCGAGGGTTCTTTCAAATTACCAGGAGTGTCACTGTGAAGCTTAATTCCTAGGAACTTAGGGTTGTTCTTGAGGCACGGAGGTAAGTTGGAAACATAGTCATAGGGTTCCATTGAGCAGATTCCATGAGAGTAAGGGTATTCCTCAGCTAGGAAACGCTCAATATTGGAGTCTGAATCCTCGCTCAATACTATTGGCTTCTGGTCAATGTCTTGATTGGGTTTGTTCCTAGCACATATGGATATCCATCGTGCATTTTTCTTTCCTTTACTGTTGACACCAGTAACACCTTTGCCTTTCTTCCTTACAAGCCTCTCGATGGTCTTAGTATTTCCTTTAGCTCTCGGGTAGACCATGGTATCGGGTAGGTCAAGGTTGGGGCAATCTGAGGGTTTGACAGGGGCTAGAAGGGTAGGTGGTGGCACGACTGGCCCAACCATAGTTTCAACAACCACAACTTTTTCCACTTGGACACACTTGAGAGTGGTAAAGCCATTCCGTGACAAGAAGGCTTTCCAACAGTGACTGCTAAGGCTCAAATGGTGGACGATAATGACTTTGATTAAGCAGTGATGGAAAAGGCTGCTATCAGCCTTCTCACGCTTAAATTGTTTGGACATTTTTTAAAGACTGCATAGCAGATAGTGCGGCATGTTCATAGGGTAGTCTATAAAATTCATCAATAACTGAAGATGATACAGAAATACTAAACCATAACGACCTTCGCAGGTCACAAACTGCTTAAAAATTGCCAATAGGTCATGCCACATGGGTTTGAGGGAAGCGATAGGCATACCTCTATCACAACTAACAATCTTCCTCGATGTGAAAAGGAGTGGCCAGGACACCTCATCCACTTTTGAGTTCTTGAACCACCTCTGTCCTTTAGTTGGTAAGCCTCTAGCTAAACTGAGGAATTCCTCATTTAGCTCGAGCTGTATATGTCTGACCTTAGCCCTACATCCATCGAAGGTGAGGGCGAACTATTGAGCTACCAAAAGGTTGAAACCCTCAAACCTTTGGATAGAAACCAACCAGCCACTATTTTCCAAATCTTCATGGGCATTGTCGAATAGCAAGAGTGTTTGGCTGCCATTAGGTTCTATGCACACCACAGGTGCCATAGAACAGAACACACAGTGAGTAGAGTAAACAGACAAGGGTTTGGACAGGGTATACTCAGGATCGAATAGCTCACAGACTTTCCTGAAACCAACAGAGGTAACCTGGGATAGGAGGCAGGCATTAATGCCAAAGTGTGCAGGGGTGGTGGAATGAAATCAACCCATGCAAAATAGTCATATCCAACTGTACAATTGACGACGCATATGGTGATTCAAATCACTATTGCAATGTGTTAAAAGCAATTCCATTCAAAAAATTAATGAAAACTATGGTAAGTCGACCCAAATATTTGCACAAGCAATAGTATTTGCATGGTTTTAAAATCAAAACAATGATTTGAATATAGCACCAAGGATTCAATGATAAAACGTATGCTTTGTATGAAACCATTGAATTAAGGGTCTAATCACCATGTTAATGCATTGTGATGAAACCATTGAACTAAATGAATAGCAATAGAACATCAAACCACCATTGAATCAAGGACTCAATCAAAATCATTAGAATATCATCACAGTCTCATAAAAATGAAATCATATTAACAAAAAAAAAAAATTCCAAATGAGTAAAGGTTTTGGTGTCTTGCTAACTGTGTGACCATAATTGAATTGGAAATGCAATGAAAACATAGACAAGCGTAACCATAATAAATAAATGACGATTTTAATGCTATTGATGTGACTTCGTAATCAAAGTTTTCACGCTTGCAGTTGTGAAAATGAGAACACAGGCAGTTGTGCAAATGTGCAAGATAATCATGTCATTATATTAAAAGATTGCGATGAGAATCAAGGGTTCTAAAACACTTGCGTATGCAGCTTATAAAGATAGGATAAAAATGTGAAATGGCTACCAACAGCGTTGGGTCTAAACCATGGTAGAATTTCAGGGGAGAGAGGAGTGACAAGGCTTTCTCCCTCCAATCCCAGACCAAGAGGGGAAAACTCAACAGGAACACTCCCAAAATTTAAATTTTGGGAAACTCCAACAGAAGGTATAATAAGGGAATGAGAAGCATAAATTGGAGTTTCTAAAGAAGGACCATGAAAATTATCAGAAATACTTGGTTCAATAGTAGAAGTTCCTTCTCGAGGGGCCTTTCCCTTTCTGATAATTTTCTCTGGGTCAGCTTCAGGTGTTTCTAAAGTTAGTTGTGCAGTAGACCTTGCGTGTCTACCTCTAGAAGCCACAGCTGAAACAATGGAGTTGCCAATGGATTCACATCAATGTAGTCACCACAGTGGAGTTTCCAAGTACACAACTGCAATATTTGACATACTAAGTTTTGATGCACCTTCAAAACCAATAATCTTTGTCATTCAATCCCATGGAAAATATTCAATTTCGTCCCCGACAACGGTGCCAGAAATGTTAGCACCAGAAGTCGCCTTTCAGATTTCGGGAAAGGCAAGCCTGATACCCATTAGAATTTATGTCACGGATTGGTTATGAAAGGGTCAAATGGGTGTGGTCTCAAGAAAATGTCATCTTATCTCAAGAAACTGGATTGATATGCATGAGCATGCGAGGTTTTAGCTTTACTTCAAACAATAAGTTGTAGTAAGGGTGAGTAGGAGGAAAGTTTTGGTGAGAAAATGTAGAGATTTTCCAAGGACATCAAGGACATCACAATAATTCAAGTGAATCATTCAATCATGAACTCTTTTAGCCTTATAGGAAAACAAGGGGGAGTAAGAAAGTTGATTGTCCTTAAACAAGAGGTCTCAAATGCATATACATAACCAGATAACTAGAGAGTTCATTAAAACTTTACAATTCTAGATCTTTTCTCTACCATCGACCATTACAAAATATCAAAACTGAGTATATATAGTTAGAACTGCTAATGTCCCCCAGGGACATGAATGAACCACTGCATTCAAATCTTTTTGTATCCTCCTTCTATTGTCAAACTGCACTTGTCTTCCTTTGTCAGATGTGAAATTAAAACAGTATGGGATTTTCAAAAAAACCCCTTTATAGAGGAGTTCTGGGTTGTCAGCTAGCTGCCATGGACATCCTTTCATGCTTTCCATTTATGTGATGAAACGAGGTTTCAACCACCATCCCCTACTTTAAATAACTTCCTTCGTTGGGATTAGTATGAGTCATGACATCCATGAATTCTATAGGTGGTGCCCATGACTTTGTTGAATTAATCTCGATGCCTCATGCCTTCCTGTTCTCTTTCTGCAATCAATATAGGAACTTTCAGCCCTTTGGCGCGACTCTTTTCCATCAACCTGATATTGTATGTGACCTTGGGTTGTGACATGGAGCCTACACCTAAAGGCACTTTTAGGACTTTTCCTTTCGGGATTCTTTACTCCTCTTTTCTTTCAACATTGCGATACCCAAAATCGTGAAATGACTTTTGAGATCGGTGGCTAGGATTTCTTTAAAATGAACAACCATGATCCTTTCCCTGACAAAACGAAACACCATTTAAGAGATGAGCGCTATACCTTCTTTCCAGAACTTCTTCCCATGTGATCAGACTCTGAGACAATGAGCTTGATTCTGGGGTGCTTCATGATTTCGCGTTTTGGAAGTCTTGTCGTGCTCCACTTCTGAAACCTCAACCTGCAAAAATGTGAAATTACTTGATCTAGTGCCACATGTCCCTTAGGTTGGGACAGATGATATTGGTCCACCGGATTTTCAGGTTTTGGGACTTTGGGCCATGGATGAAACTTTACGACAAGAATCCCAAACTCTCGATTCCTGACCCTCCGAAATTTATCGATGTCAGATCAATGGCCCACGACTCTTCTCAATCAGACGACCCAGATTTGCCTTTTCATGAATCGGTATTTCATGACTTCTGCTGAACAGTTCTACCACCTTCAAACCCCTAATTCTCGCATTCGTTCTCCATCAGTGACAACTGATATTTCTCGCTCGCTTGATTTTAGTCCATGTTAGACCGCTCCAAGCACTGCGGCCTGGGACAAATGAAGATTTGGACAAATGAATAGGACTTGGGAAAACATATGATTAGTGTCAGTGGCCAAGGGGCTAATCTCAAATAGAAAGGCGAACATAAATCAATTTTTCATACTACAAGGGAGGAAAAACACAAGGACATGGCCAACAAAATAGAGAAAATCGGGGCAAGAAGATAGACTCGGGTAAGTTGACACACGCCTACGGGCCTTGACAGCTTTATGTGACAACACAATGCATACTTGTACATATAATGAATTGTCAGGGATCACCATGTAATATGTAAATATTGTCCATTTACTATTAATAATAAAAATACATCACACAAGAAAGGACAAAAACATGGAGGGCTATGATTTCACAAGATTGGAAAGAAAAGGGGTTTAGGGGGCTCAAAGGGGCCAAAGACAAATTATTATATTTTATTCATAGTCTAAAGTCTTTTCTTATGTCATCCTATGTCACACCAAGCATGATCTATAAACTACTGCGAATATTTCACTAGAATAGTCCATCACAACATATCTTCTATTATACTGAAATCCTTTATTATATCAGTTTATTTTCCTTAGATGTTAGATTTATAGTCACTAGATTAATTTCTCAAATTAATGAAATAACCAAAATGTGAAAATGAAATACTATGCAAAAGAACAAACCATCCACACAAATTAACACAAGATGTATCCTATAAAACCCAATATGGGAGAAAAACCCATCTATAAGGTGAGGCCTATGCTCTGTTCTGTTCTCTTTTCTTCAATAATGAAATGAAAGTACAAAGAGATGGGTTCACTTGCTATGGATTTTCCTATGACTCTATTTCCTGATTGGCTACTATAGGGTCTTCTTTCTACCTGTTTCTATACATCTCGTCATTGGCAGCCACTTATCGATATCTTGTCAAAATCGAGTAGAAATTTAAGAAGTAGAACAAGAGGGAATTCAGGTCTACAAATATGCAACAACCAAAGTATGGTAAGGGTGGCCCTAAATCCTAGGCCAAAGGATAGAGAAAGGATGGCCATGTTGGAATACTAAGAGGGGGGAGTGAATCAATATTGAACAATTTATACCACTTTCAATCAAAACATTAACTTATCAATGATTCCATTCATATATTATTTCATTTTCCATATCATAAACATATAATCATAAACAATGCATCACATCATACAAATATACACAATACACCAATATTTTACGTTGAAGCCCAAATGTGAGAAAATCAAAGAACGTTTTCTTATATATCAAATATTGCATTCATAGGAAGCACCAACTTCCAAATTCTCCAACACCAATTAAAATGAGGCTCCAACCCCCTATTTATAGGCTCCAACCTAAAGGAAGGAAGGATGCTCCAACCCCCTGATTTACAAGCTCCAACCTGAAGGAAGCTCCAACTCTCTCTGTTCTTTGGCTCCAACTGAAAGGAGGCAAAGACCCACTAATTTACAGGCTCCAACCTGAAGGAATCTCCAACTACTTGTATTCTCCAGCTCCAACTCGAAGGAGGATTCAACCCCATTTTCTTGCCCCATCCTGCTACCCTGAAATATAAGTGTAGACTCAACCTGTCACTACCACTGATACTATCACTGATACATCAACCTGTCACTGTCAATCTATCACTAATATATCATCATCAACTTGTCACTATCACCAATACTCAACATGAAAAAAACCAAATGTACTCACATAGATCATATGCCAAAATCACCAAGAACATCTCTCAACGAGATGCCCAACATCATCAAAACATGCATTTATTCATGTGCCAAATATGTACCAAGCATGTGCCAAGATCACCAAGAAGTGCCTCAACAAGTATCTGTTGGATTACTGAGAGGGGGGGTGAATCAGTAATAACGTAATTATAATCTTTTTTCTTCAAATGTTATATCAATGTAGAATTATTATCCAATAATGAGCAGTAATAAATAAACAATCACACACATACACAGTACACTAGTGTTTTACGTGGAAACCCAAATCCGGAGAAAACAATGGAATGTTCTTTCTTATATGTCTTGAAGAATTACATTCATTGGAAGCACCAACTTCCTTTGTTTTCCAGCTGCAACTGGAAGTAGGCTCCAACCCCCTAGTTTTTCAGGCTACAACCTGAGGGAAGATCCAACTCCCCAAATCTCTGGGTACAACCAGAAGGAGGCTACAACCCTCAATGTTCTCTGGCTACAACTGGAAGGTGGCTAAAACCACCTGTCCTTGCCCCGTCCTGCCACCCTGAAGTAGAAGTAAAATGATGGAACCATTGTCACACTATCACTGTGAGATATACCACTGTAAACCTATACCAATAAATCTGAACTATGCATCAACCACGCATCAACCTGTACCTCAACTTGTAATCAACCTGTACCACAAAAAAGTGCATCAACCATGCACCAACCTGTAATCAACATGTACCATAAACAAGTGCATCAACAATGCACCAACCTGTACCATAAACAAGTGCATCCAACCATGTGCCAAGTATGTACCATAAACAAGTGCATCCAACCATGTGCCAAGTATGTACCAATCATGTGTCAACTACTCATCAACTATGACTCATCAATATGTACCAACATCATCAACTATACACCTCATGTATGTGCACCAACTCATCAACTACTTG
>ML790409.1:353424-381928 GCA_009831015.1 Picea engelmannii
TATCCAGGGTCTTCATCTCCACCACTCTATAGTATGAATCTAACCATGTGAATACATGTGTTGAAGTCGAACATGGTAGAAACCACTTGATTACTGGTCATTAGTGTATACCATTAACAAGTGTGAGGGAAATCACCATTAATTTCAATGACTCCCAAGGTACACTAGTACAATCCAATGAATGTGAATAAATGAGCTGAAGTCAAACACTCGGTGGAATCTTTCGATCAGGGGTCGATTCTGAAAACCCACTGTCGAAAGCGAGGAAACCTGCCATTGAGGCATGTAAGTTCCAAGGTACCAATTAGTTTCTAAGTCTAATTCCTGGATAATGAGTTGAATTCGACAAGAAAAGACTCATCATAGGAGGGCCTTAATGTATCCCACATCAATGACACGAAACAAGTAACAAGATTTGATTTAGATCAGAGTAACAAGTGATTCAGGACTGACTCGGGGATGTCCGATGCAATAGAAGGCTTAACGACTGCAAAAATGACTGACGCAATAGAAGGTTTTTCAGGTTGAATATCTTTTTGAACATATTGACGACACGACAACTGTCTTGGAAATACTGACTCAACAACAAGGATCAAAAACCAATTTGTAATCTTATAGGAGTATGATCAAGTGACAAGTGGATTTTCCAACCTAGACACAAAGCGAGTGAAAGGGTGTCATGTTCAAAAATGACTCTTCCATGGAATACAGGTTTAGACACAATTCTTTCCCAATTTTTCCCCCACCATTTCTGGTGAGTACCTCTTTATTTTTACACAAGCTTGAGGAGGATAACATATGCTTGTAAATGTAAGCTCATCCTTTGGATGAGTCCCCCGAAGTATGTTTAATGAACCCTAGGAAGGATGGGTTTGGTCCCATCACGGGTCTGTCAATGTTTGTTTAACGAGTCCAGAGATAGAAAACTCAGGGCTTTTCCATGTTTAGAGAGTTTGAAAAACACTTAAAGAGAACTCTCCCAGTTCCTTTTTCATAAAGTAGTCTGATGAGACCGAAAAAGAGATAAACTATCTCTCAACAGATGTTTTCTTCAAATACTTTAACGAGCGTGAAAATAACAAGATCGCTCGGAAATCTTTTCATGTTTAGAGAGTCTGAAAAGAGCTTAAAGGGAACTCCAGGGGGTTCCTTTTTCATATAACCTTTACGAGTCCGAAAAAGTGATAAAAGTATACTTGGTTACATTCTCATTGATTTACGAGCACGAGAAAGAACAAAGACTAAGATCGGTAACTTATTCTCATGTATTTATGAGCATGAGAAAGAACAAAGACTAAGCTCGGGATTGTTTTCATTTTTATGAAAGCTTTAAAACAAAACAAAACTATGCTTGGGATAGATTTTAATTTTTACACAAGCTTAAAAACTAAACAAAAATATGCTTGGACTTGGTTTCATTTTTACACAAGATTGAGCCAGAGGGAATTATGCTTGAGGTAAGTGGTTTCATTTTTACACAAGCTTGAACCATAGAAAACTATGCTTGAACTTCCCAACGCATGGTTGGTACTTAGCCCCCAGCTTAAGAAACTAACGAATTATCTTCAACATGAAGTTTAGAGGCTGAGGAAAATGCCCCCCAAGCTTCGTTTCATCCAACTACAAAGGAGAATGAAATGAAGCTTCAAATACTAGACGAAGGACTTGACTCAAATAGAGAGAGGGAAAACTATTTCATTTTTTAACGAGCTTGACATAGAAACAAGAACTATGCTCATAACCTCTATTTCATTTTTTAATGAGGTTGCCTCAGAGATGCAAAAACTATCCTCGATTGGTTTCATTTTTTAACGAGCTTGAAATGAGAAAACTATGCTCAAAGACCTCTATTTCATTTTTTAACGAGGTTGCCTCAGAGAGGCAAAAACTATCCTCAAAACCTTTGTTTCATTTTTTAACGAGGTTGCCTCAGAGATGCAAGAACTATCCTCGGAAAAATTTCTTGATCATGGATTCCAAGAGGACAATGCTATGGAATGACACCATGTCAAGGGACAAAACTCGATCATGGCTTCCAAGAGGTCTTCATTGGAAGGAAGAAACACACTCTGGAAGGACACCATGTCGAGGGTCACGATAGGAGTAAAGAGATCAGGCTCTAACAACCCTATCGAAGAGATCACCATGTCAACTACTGGATCTAAGTTATTAGAAGTTGAAGCCATGGGTAAAAACGCCACATAATTGACCTGTGGTGGGGGAAATACTGTCTGCATACAAGAACCATTCAGGGAGGCAATCCAGGCGGGGTCAATGAATGAAAGTTGATCAACAGTCACAACTCTTCCATTGTGAGGGAAAGATATCACATGAAAAAGAGTAGAGACAATAGCTTTCATGGCATAGACATAATCTTGCCCAAGGAGTAAAGAAAAATCCAAGGGGTCTTGGACTACCATGACATCAATGAAGATAAATTTCCCTCCCAAAGTTACAGAAAACTCAGGAAGGGTCCCTAAAGGTTGACTAATTCTTCTGTTAAAAGATAACAGATTCTGCGTAACTGGCACAAGTGGAGGACAACCCAAAGCTTGCCAAGAAATAGAGGACAAAATACTAACAGACGAACCTTCATCTATCAATGTTTGAGGAACGTCCCGACCAAAAACCTGTACTGTAATTTGGAAAGGCATGTAAGAGGGAAGACGAGGTCCAGTTAGCACATTCCAATCAAAATGGATGGCCTCATTACTTGGAGGGGGTCCTACGGGAGAAGGAGGGATACCCCTCGGCATGGGAGATTCTGTATCAACGAGAAAAACATGGGCAGTATCGAGTTTACTCTCGAGCGGGAGAGTAGGATTGACTGATGGTGAGATCAGATCGACCACTCGGGTTTCATTCTCCAAGGGGAGAATGGGGTCGACAGGTGGAAACGGATCGACTGCTTGGATTTCACTCTCTAACGGGAGAGTGGGGTTGACCGAGGATGGGATCGGATCAACCACTTGGTCAATTGGTTCAACCAAAGATGTGACCAGATTGACCACTTGATCAACTGGACTGATCGACAGGGTAACCGGATTGATAATTCCATCAACTATAGGTGGGTTGAGAGAAATCTTGCGATAAGAAGCTAGAAGTTGAGGCTATGAAACAGTCATGTCTTCCAGTAATTTTGAGGCTTCTTCCATAAGAGGACAAAGATGATTTAGATGACTCCCTTTGCATAACATACACGGGAACTTGGCTCTACTTTTCTTATTCCCAACTATATCATGACTAGTCGACGGGAAGTCATCAGCATGTTGTTCAGAGGCTGACAACATGGGTTGGCAAGGATGTGTAGACCATGCTTCTATAACCTTGGGTAGACCAGGGCAATCCTTAAGAAGATGGATACCCTTACAAAGTCTGCAAGGGTAATTGGGCTTACGAGTTGTTTGGGTGATCTTGACATCATCAACACTCCCAGCACGATTAACAGTAACTGGTTATTTTCCAACATGTTTGACAGTGGTTGGAGGTTTTGACCCTTGTTTATCTTTCTTCTTCTTAATCTTCCTTTTCTTCTTCTTCTTATTCACCAGGTTACTAGCGTCAGAACTGTCACTCGACGAAGAAGATGAAACGGAAGGCGACATTGCAAGCGAAGAAGGCGAAGAAGACCTTAATGGTGAAGAAGGTGAAGGATCGACATGAGGTTGATTCTCTTGGGGGGAAGTGCTTGTGACTGAATCACTAACTGCATTCGGGATTACCTTAGTGGAAAACAACCATACTAGTAATCCAATAGTGATACCTAGAAGGCTCAAAGTATTGATGTGAGGAGGACCAATGTTTCCATAAGAAGGAAAAACAAAAGGTTCCCCTGGAGCAGGGGTTCCTTCATTGGTCATTCCAGGAACTGACGCCATTAAATAAATCCAATCTAGAGTCCACTAGGGAAAACAAACAATACACGCTAAAAATCTAGGAAGCAAGCAAACAAACAAAACCTTCTCACAATGAACACACTAGTTGGTGATGAAATCCAACATCGCGGGAAAAATATAAGAAGGGGCTGAGATAGAGTGGGTGGAAAAGTTACGTTGACGACCTACTTAATGGACTTACACCCTGGTGCAAGCTCCCACACATAATCATGGGTATACCCTCCAAGGAGCACGAGTGAGTTTGGCCAACGTCGATTCCAGGTACTGTGAAGACTTGCCCCTCCATAGTCACCCTGTGGAAAGACCCTAAAGAGATAGGCCACTAAGGTTACCACTGACAACAATAAATCATAGGGGGACAGTCGACAGTCCAATCCACATGCAAGGGTAGGGTATCTAGTCCGAAATCAACTTGAGAGGCTTCCACTCATCATTGTGGGTATACCTTCAAGTGACCCCCGTAATATGTGCAATCTCTACACCAAGACCAACAAAGAAGGGTGAGTAACTCTGCGAGTCTTAATGTGACCTCATGATTGACCCTTGTGTGAGAAGGGCTTCCCAGGAAAAAATGTAATAAGTGGATTTAACCGCTCCCAATCTCAAGATTCTATGTTTGTTTGTAGCTTTGGAAAGTTATCTTTCACACCTATTCCAAAGCCCTACAACTAATCTAATGTAGGTTTTCTACCAGAGAAGATAAAAATGTCTAATCAATTTTTATAAGCGCTTTATTTTATGGCTATTGTTACTCAAAAGGAAAATGGCGTGGACAATATGGTGTTTTGACCGACTCAAAAATTATGCAACGATATGAAGATGCAATCTTTTCATTTCGATGCAATCTATGCTACAAGAAGGAGAAAACATTTATCATTCCCATATGTACGATGTCCCAAAATATATTAAACTCATCAATATCAAGTTTCTCAAGAAATGATAAAAAGGTACTAAACACCAATGCGTGATTCATGCCCCCCCCCGGGCCATGAGGGGGGAAATTTTTCATAATTTAAGATCAAAAAATGCCAAGAATCATGCAATTTCGCTACTTCAAATGCAAGGATGCCCCCAATCTAATATAAAGCAAGAAATTAAATCTTTTTGTTTCAAAAATTTCACTAAAAGCAATAATGAATTTTCTTAAAACAAAGAAACCCAAACTAAAAAGTTCTCTTTTAAAGCGAACTATTCAGAAGAAATCTGATCTTTCCCTAAACAATTCTAAAGAAAACACATGCTTTGTAATTGAAAGATACTCAAAGCAAGAGACTAATCCTTCAAAACCAAACAAAGCAAAAGTGGCTAAAAGAAACTCAAAGGATGTTAAGCAGACCGTAAGCAGATCAATATTGGCTCCAAAAGCTCAAACCAGTTGATCAAAGCAAAACTGGGTCATCAAAAGATGACCAGACCCAATCCAAAAATGTTCACAAACAAGTTCACAGCCTAGCAATAGAGTGCAGTGTGAGAATTAGGTATTCTCGCAGGCTAGACATTGGTAGGGTGCGAGAATTTTGCACCTAAATGAACAGTAGGGTGTGAACATCAATGATTCTCGCAGGCCACTAAAGGGTACAGTGCGAGAATGCCTGTAAACAAGAAAAAAATTGAAAAAAGGCTAAATTTGAGTGAACTTTCAGATCCAGAGAGCCTGGATGGATCTCCCATAGACTCAGAGACCAGAAAACAAGCAATCAAAGCAAGGGAAACTAGACTAACTAGGAAACAATCTGTTCCCCAGTGGAGTCGCCAATTTTGTTATTGGATAAATCCGTAAGTGCGGACACAAACCGATCTCCCTAGATCCACTTGGATCTAGAACAAAGGAAGATAGAACATGACTCTTTCCCTAGATATTTAACCATTGAATTAACTAGGAGGCAAGAACAAATAACATACCTTATTATCGCTTCCTATGGTCTTTGTTGCTCTTACTTCGCTCTAGTGCTCTCTTGCAGCCAATACCAAGACAACACAAACTAACCAAAGTGAAGAAAGCACAATATATTCAAAGGTTAACCTATGTGTATGATCAAAGAATTACACAATAAAGTGAAAATAGCTTTATGGGAAAGAATCATATTATTGTATCATATTAAATGTGAAAGAGATATTACAACCATGGCCTTGATGTCGTAAGGTCCCTTCCAACTGTCCTTCATTCCCCACACACTTCTTTCTCCAAGGATTCTGAAACCATAGATCTAATAGCTACTCACAATCTATCTTGACAAAGCAAATCTCAAAACCACTCTAACCAAGCAGATAATTCCAAGCCAATCAAGAACAAGCTCATGAACCAACAAAGCCAATCCTATGATTGCATTCACTATTTCATCGACTCGTAAGAAGTAGGCTGTGATATCTTCATATTCCTTCATTTTTAGTTGTTCGAACTAACCTCTGTAAGTTTGAAGCTTTGCTGTTTTGACTTTTGAATATCCTTCATAAATATTTCGAAGCTTTTCCCAAATCTCTTTAGCAGATTTACAATGTGCAACTTTGGTGAATACTGTATCACTGAGACCATTCAAAAGTGCATTTATCACTTTGGAATTATTCTCACCGAGTTTCACTGCTTTGTCACTTGTTGGTGGAGCTTCTGGTGTTGTGTATCCATATACAATTGATTGCCAAACTTGAAATCCCTGTGCCTGTATATATGCCTTCATCCTTATGCTCCAAAAAGAATACTTTTGTCCATCAAACTGTGGTATTCCATTTTTATACGAGTTGGTACTCTCCATGATCTACCTTTCAATGGTTAAACTGATTTCTAAAGGAAGCTGCTCTGATACCAATTGTTGGATTACTGAGAGGGGGGGTGAATTAGTAATAACGTAATTATAATCCTTTTTCTTCAAATTTTATATCAATGTAGAATTATTATCCAATAATGAGCAGTAATAAATAAACAATCACACACATACATAGTACACCAATGTTTTACATGGAAACGCAAATTGGGAGAAAACCACAGAATGATTTTTCTTATATGTCTTGAAGAATTACATTCATTGGAAGCACCAACTTCCTTTGTTTTCCAGTTGCAACTGGAAGGAGGCTCCAAACCCCTATTTTCTCAGGATACAACCCGAGGGAAGCTCCAACTCCCAAAATCTCTGGCTACAGCCAGAAGGAGGCTACAACCCCCAATGTTCTCCAACTACAACCGAAAGGTGGCTACAAACACCTATCCTTGCCCCGTCCTGCCACCCTGAAGTAGAAGTAGAATGATGGAACCACTGTCACACTATCACTATGAGATATACCACTGTAAACCTGTACCAATAAATCTGAACCATGCATCAACCATGCATCAACCTGTACCTCAACCTATAATCAACCTGTACCACAAAAAAGTGCATCAACCATGCACCAAACTGTAATCAACATGTACCATAAAAAAGTGCATCAACCATGCACCAACCTGTAATCAACTTGTGCCATAAACAAGTGCATCAACCATGCACCAACCTGTAATCAACTTGTGCCATAAACAAGTGCATCAACCATGCACCAACCTATGCCAAACAACCTGTAATCAACCTGTACCATAAAAAAGTGCATCCAACCATGTGCCAAGTATGTACCAATCATGTGTCAACTACTCATCAACTATGACTCATCAATATGTACCAACATCATCAACTATACACCTCATGTATGTGTTCCAACTCATCAACTACTTGTCTCAACCATATACTCGACATGTACCTCAACCAAAATCCCTCATCAATTTCATCATCCAAATATGATTTGTAGCTCTATAATAGACCTGGTGTATATGATCACATTTTTGCAAACCTTCCTTCACTTTAAAAATAAGAGACTAGCATTTTCATCAAACTTTTCTTTAGTCTCACATGCCTAGTTGTGGATTAGTCTACAACCCTAACTTGAAGTAATCATAATTTTGAACCTCTAATGTATAAAGATCTAAAACGGATAAAAAATGTTCTTCAGTGTGTTTTATGCAATTCCTCCAAGTGGCATTACTTTTAACCTCTCAGAAAAGGAGTTATAGCAAAAATGGCATGCCTTGCTGAATTCTGGCTTATTCTAGAAAGCAACCTTGTAGAGCGTTCCCCGCACAAAATATTTGATGAAATTATCTGAAACTGTTACACAGCATACTAAAGACTGTACCCTAACCAACCCAATTGGGATCACATAATTTGTATCTTTTATGAATAAGTTATGACATTTTTACCCGAAACACATGATTTTGACTAGTTTCAGGACTGGCCACAAACCCTATTTTCCACAGAGTGTAACTCCCAAAATACAACGACCCACAATATGAATTTTTAACAACATATAATTGGATAGGTTTTTTCACTTGCATAGCAATTTCATGATCTAAATAATTATAGAAAAAACAATTATAGTGAAAATGGTGAGATGACCTGAAAATTACATACCTTATAAAGCACCATCAAAAGAATTTATCCTTCCTTGCATTTCGGCCTTCCTTTCTTCACTTTCCTCAGAATTTCAGCTTAGATATCATTTGTATACCTCAGAAACCTATAGATATTCAACATTCTCAATTGTATTTCAAATGAGATAGCCTTGCCTCTTATTTATACTCTCCAAGTAGCTTCCTTAAAAACATCTTCTAGGTCACTTGGCCCCACTTTCCTTATTTTAGGGTTGGGTCCACTTCTAATTTATCCATTAAAATTATTATTGAAATAGTTTATTTTGCATTCACTTTGAATTATAATACACTCATCAGTTCACTTTATTATTTACCTTTTAAAATCTCTTAAATCACTTTGATTACTTTGACCTTTTGGGGCTTCTAGATGACATATGAGGGTCCTCCAACTTTGTAAGGCCATAACTCTAAAACCGTGAGGATTTATGTGACATTCTACATACCACCAGAAATGTTATGAGATGTACTATCCATATAGAATAGTATTATCTGAAAATATATCATAACTCATACTGTTACCCATCAAACAAACTTGGGTCCATTACCCAAACCTAGGGTCTCCAACTTCTCATGGCCATAACTCTCTAACCGTGAGGAATTATGTGACGTTCCCAATACCATTGGAAATGACATGACAAGAACTATCCATCTAGGATATTTTCCCTGACAAATTCACTTTCCTTCATCTCATTATTCCACAATTAAGAATGGGTTCTCTTACTCCACAAAGCGTCTTCCCGTGAGGGATTTCACCATAAAGGGACCACTTTGGAGTTCATTCATATTTACTTCTTATCAACCATGACAAAAAAATAATGAGTCATATTTAAATCAAACACTATTTGGTCCATTACCCAAACCTTTGTGCTACGGTTCTTTCTTCAAGGGTTGACATCAATGACAACCAACCTTAATCAACAATCTCCCCCTTTGGCATTGATGGCAACACTCTGATGCAACCTTGAAATCATATCACTCATGCTCCCCCTGAAACCATGCCTTTGTCCTCTGCATTTGATAAATATGATCCTTCTGGAACCATGCCTCTATCCTCTGGATCTGATAAATCTCTTCCCCTTTGTCATCAACGGCAAAGATATCTTTCCATCTGGGGTTGCTCCCCCTGACAGACTGTCCTCTTATGGTGCTTCCTCATGTACATCTAAGACATATAGGATAAGCATTCAAAAAGCATTCATTTTTGGAGTAGAAATAGCTCCAAGTCTTTGGCGAAGATATTCAAAGGCTCAAGAGATTAATTTGACGTACCGTATTCTTAATGTTTGATATCGATCCCTTTTCCCACTTGGTCATTCTTTGACTATAACTCTCCTCCCAATGTTGGCCTGCATTCACTAAAGAAAAACAAAGAACTCCACATGCATTTGATCTATGAATTAATGGGTTAGACATTTAATCAATCATACAATCAATATTCCAATAATGACAATCTCATATGGCGAGACGAGAAAAGCAATTCTTTTATTAACTTCACAATGATATCTTACAATGATAAAGTTGGCTACTGCTCCTTGATCCTGGTCCTAGGCTCTTATTCCATTATCTTCCAACTACTTTTCTCTATACTTCTCTTTGAACAAGGATGGCTAAAGGTTGGGACAAAGGGAATGCACAATCAGGTATAGTTTCTTTACTATGATTCTCCTTCTCCAAATGGGACCCCTACCCCTTCTTTTATAGGTTATAAAGAACTAGGTATTTGGTCGAATGTTCGGCCATGAATGGTCGAAAGGTTTAGTTAACTTACCCAAAGCTATGTGTTACGTCAAAAACTTTCGTTTTTTCATGCTTTTGTAGGTAAAAGTGGGTTGTCTTGGGTCAGCTAGCGTGTACATGCATGCAATAAGGGATCAGAGCATGTGGGCCTTTATAAAAGGGGTTTCTAAGAAGAGTTTTTCAACAATGTTTTGGCAAAGAAGGAATCTGAGATGGCCCGATGCCAGGTGTTAGGACCCAAAAATGTCCCCTTTTCACTACATCTTTTGCCCATTCAACCTTCTCATTCCAAAGTTAAATGACTATTATAATGAGTACTAAGACCCTTTTTCCCAAGGTATGAACTATTCATCTCACTTTTATATTTTCATTTATTTAGCATGTTTGATTGGTAACGTTCACATATTTTACCCATAAAATGATTTAACTAATGATAAAAAAGATTAGAACAACCCACTTTGAGAAACTTGTTGTTGTTATAGCTATGCACCAATCTTGGAAGCTGTTACATGACTGCTGCAATGGATGCCACCAATCCTGGAAGTTGTTACACAACTATTGCAACAGAAGCCCGTCGATCCTAGAAGCTATTACAACAGATGCCACCATTCCTGTTGTTATACGACTACTGCAAGACCTGTTGATTAGATATGTTGGCTCACAATGTTGATCAAGGAGAGTTCTAGATTTTGTATTAATGATATCAAACAAACAACTTGAGAATCGGGGATTCTCAAGACTGTTTTGCTTATGTTCTATTGAATGAATCTGACTTTAAATAGCAAAGCTTTTGTAATGAAAAGGATCTTTTTTGGACTAGAGAAAGAAACGTAACACTTATTGTACACAACCACTTTTGGAAATTGAATGAAAGAGTGGATTGAATTCCTTTAGCAGACTGTAACCTATTTCTTTGAGCAGATTCAGTGAGAAGGAAAGGACCCACCTTCTTCACTGATTCCCCTCCGTTTTGAATTCTAGATTAGTTGTTTTAAATGAGAATGATTTAACTATTAGACATTTCTAGAATACAACCATTGTTATAGTTTAGTTCCTTCTTGTTAGATGCACATAAACTTGTCTCATGAGAATTAGAAGTCAATTATTGAACATTGCTGGAGAATTGTTTTCCCTTTTTCTGCATTAGGTTAAAATATTGTTTCCGAGAAATAAATGTGTGAAGTACCTTCTTGCAATAAGTAGATTTCCTTTCTGAAAATAGTATATAACTTCTTCCTGCAAAAGTAAATTAGAAAGTAATATTAGAGTAGGCAATCCAGGGTTCTTATACATTCATCAGTTTAGATTGCAATTATGATTTCAAATATTTAGAACTCCAGCTATATCAACACAACTGTGTTAGTGATAATGTTTGTTTGTTTTTTTAAACTTCCCTACTACAATTAGATTAGAGATGCTTTCATAATCTAGCATAGACTGTGCACAATTATCTTGAAATAACAGACCTCCCTGGGTAGACAATTTATATTGAACACTTTGATTTTCTATTCAATTAGGCAATTAAAGTTCCCAACATTTTGGCATCGTTACTAGGGAATATAATCATAGATTTTGGTAAGCACATTAGTTTTATTTCTTAGGAATGAATAGTCTGCATGTATCATGAAACGCGAGAATGAATCCCCCAAAATACTAACTTTACAAGTACCAGAGGACGTGGAAGAAGAAATACTAACATTCTGGGAAGACAAACCATTGTTGATGAGATTATAGCCAGAGCAAATTATTCTTCAGGATCCATTTTTCTCCCTGCAAATCCTCCAATAAGACATGATTCGCAGTCAGCAGAAATACCCCTTCTCGAAACATCGTTCTCATCAAGGGCTGAAGTTGAAGTTGAAGTCGAAGTTGAAGATTTGTCACCAACAAATCAGCAAGCAACCCTGGAGAACATTGAAGATCAAGGAAGTATAGCCTGAAACAAGGAAAATCTAGAAGAAGTTGTTTATTAGATCAACGGTCGGATAGTCACTAAAGAAGAGTGGGACGTTGTTTGGAGAGAAAGAGCACATATGGAGAATCAAGGGGATAATGAAGAATGCCTCTACCAAGAGAATCCACAGAACAACAAGGATTAGGTAAACAATGAAAATACTATCTCTACCCTGGTTTTTCCTATTTTTGATGTTAACACACGAGGGATGGCTCCTATGAAAAACATACCTCTATCATCTCTCCCAAATTTTCATGGATTATCTACTGAAGATCCAGATGATTTTCTGTTTCAATTTGACATTTTGTGTATAAGCTATGACTACACTACCATTGCGCAAAAGCTTAAACTGTTTCTAGCTACATTAAAGGGTAATGCGTTAAGATGGTTCATGAGCCTTGGAGGAGAAAACATTTCAACATGGGTGCAAATGAGGCAGCTTTTCCTAAAAAAATACCAAGATTACTGTTGAACATGGGAACGAAGAGAGGAACTATTCAATATGTCACAGAAGGAGGACGAGACCCTTGAAGACTTTGTGGAGTGACTCTAATATAATCTACAAAGGTTTGGACATCTGGATGTGAGTAAGGACATTCTGAAAACCATTTTGCTAAAAGGAGTTAGAGAAGATTGTTTAGATATGATGAATATGCTTGGCAAGGGATATATATCTAAGGAATCTTATGAGGACATTGTAGATTTCTGCAAAATATGTTCTCGAGGATCTACAAGGAATAAGTCAGCTACCAAGGACACCAATTTTTCAAGGGTACAAAAATCAGCCAATGGAGGAGCAACAAGAGCAGAAATAGCTAATCTATTAGAAAATTTCAAAACAGAGATGATTAGCTCTTTTGCCTCACAAACGGATACTTTGCAGGTCAAATAGAAACAAGAAGAATCAGAGCAAGCATTGTGCATTTTCTATCTGAAATGCAGAAAGAAACATCCACCAAGGGAGTGCCCACTGAATAGTGTCCATGTATGCCTTATTTGTGAATTAGACCATGCCACTGACCAATGTCCCTCTCTACCAGGTGTAAAAGCATCAATGAAGGCAACTAATGAAAACATAGAGGTTGTCTATTTAATAACATAAAGAAGACAATGACAACCAAGAGGTCAAGGTATGAACTCTCAATTCTCTCCTCCAACATTTAATTATTGGAACAATCAGCTACCATATGGCCAGACAAATTCCCCCCCAAATCCAATTCCACCCTCTTATTAGGATCCCAATGCATGGTCACCTATGCCCCAACAATAGTACCACTATGGGCAATGGAACCCATATGGGAGAGGACCTCAACAACAACTCAATTATCAAAGCCATCACCAACCGAACCCCTATCAACAACAGTTCCAACCCCCATACCAGCAGGAACAACTACAATTGACTCCCTATGCCTCACCAAACAATCCTCCCTTACAACCTCAGATGCCTGTGCAACCTAACCCAAACCCAAATAATAAGTCCATTCAAAACATAGACATACATAATGTGCCAACGTTATCTATTACTCCTATGCCTTGTGATGAAATAAAATTAAGATCAAGGAGAATAGTTGAGACAATAATTGAAGATGATCCATCTTCAAAATCAGATAAGGAATAAGGGGAGCGACCATCTGCTAATACAAAAGAAATTGACCAACCTATTCTAGAATCAGTAGACCCACCATTCCCTGAAATACTGAAAAATTACCAAGCCTGTGGAATTACCATCTTTCAATCTCCTAGGAGAATTGCAAAATCTGCACATTAATATTCCACTACTGCAAGCAATAAGGGATGTCCCTATTTATTCCAAGACTGTGAGGGACCTCTGTATCAGAAAACCTGGATGAAAACCTAAAGATCCCCTCACAGTGCATGTAGTGGGGGATTTGTCTGCGCTGATGTTAGGAAAAACTCCACCTATTAAATATGGTGACCCAGGAAACCCTATAGTCACTGTTAAAATTGGACAGACATCTATTCCACATGTACTAGTTGACTTAGGGGCAGCAATTAACATCATGCCAATAGAAACTACATAGTTGGTTCAACTCAGAACACAAATCCGACCTAATCCTACTATTCTAGAATTAATTGATCGCTCTACCATCAGACCAAAAGGAGTAATCGATGATTTAGTCATTTCAGTGGAATCATGGGAGTATCCTGCTGATTTTGTCCTTTTGCAACCCAAATCCCGTCTAGGAGGCCATCCTCTAATTATAGGATGACCATGGTTAGCTACAGTTGATGCTTTCATTGGTTCTGGATCTGGTTCCATGACCATCTATGATGGTTATGACACAAAAAAACTTACCCTGTATCCTCATGCTACACCCGGTGCAGAACTTGAAAATTATCTATGGATGGACACTGAGGATGGAAGTGCTCTACCTATGATAACTATAGGAAAGGCCCTAAGTTTCAAAGATGAGACAGAGGATGAGTTAATCAACTGCTTTATTTTTGACCCCTCTGTTGTTACACAGAACATGCACCACTGATTGATCAGAGTCTTTGACCTTATTGCCCAAGAAGAAATGAACTCGTAAATGTTCTCAGAAACCACTCACAATCAAATTAATTCAACTGTAACAACAACCACTGTAATCGAAAATGCTGTAATAGAAGATGACAAAAAAAAAACAACTAAATTATTTCCTAGAGTCAGTTCTAAGCGCGTTGTTGTGGAAGTACAACCTGGAAAAACCTTGAACATCAATCCCGATCTCTCCATTGTTGAAACTCGCCGATTGCTGAAATTACTAACTGTAGATAAAGAAACATTTTCCTAGGATTACATGGATATGAAAGGAATTCCCTCTGAACTATGCACCCACCATATATACATCAAAGAATAATTCCGACCCATTTACCAACCGCAAAGGAGGATGAACCCAAACCTTAAAGAAATTGTTAAGGAAGAACTTCAGAAACTTCTCAACTCCAGATTCAACTATCCTATATTAGACAGCGAGTGGCTATCACCATTGGTTATTGTGCCTAAAAATAATGGTAAGTGGAGAGTGTGTGTGGACTATAGAGCCCTGAATAAGGCCACGTAGAAGGATCATTTCCCTCTGCCATTTATTGATCAGGTTTTAGACAACCTAGCCGGAAAAAAAATTCTTTTCTTTCCTAGATGGATTCAGTGGCTATAACTATATATAAATTTCCCCACAGGACCAAGATAAGGCCACCTTTACCATCCCTTGGGGTACATTTGCCTACAAGGTTCTCCCATTTGGCTTGTGTAATGCACCAGCCAGTTTCCAGAGAGCCATGATTGGTATTTTCTCTTATATGGTGAATGATTGTATGGAAATATTCATGGATGAATTTACACCTTATGGTACTGATTTCGAAGAAGCTTTGTATAATCTGGAAAAGCGCTCAAAATATGTAGACAGTCTCATATTTATTTAAGTACAAAAAAGTGCCATATGATTATGTGCGAAGGGGTAGTGCTGGGACACTTCATCTCTTATGTAGAGATTCAGGTAGATCCAACCAAAATCCAAGTAATTTTGGACATTCCAACACCATCAAATCAGAAAGAGGTAAGAAGTTTTTTAGGGCATGCCGAGTATTACAGGAGATTCATTAAAATTTTCTTTAAACTTGCCTCTCCATTGTTTTTTCTACTAACAAAAGATGTTGACTTTCATTGGACTAACAACTGTGAATTGTCTTTTGTAGATCTTAAACAGAAATTGTCCACAACTCCCATCTTTGAGAGGGCCCAATTGGGCTTTGCCTTTTCACATTTCTTCAAATGCCTCAGACACTACAATTGGTGCAGTACTAGAGCAATAGGAGGACAAAGAAACCTATGCTATCTACTATATCAGCAAGAACACGGCTCCTGCTGAGTTAAATTACACAGTTATTGAAAGAGAATTCTTGGCAATAGTTTATGCAATTAATAAATTCAGGCATTATGTAACTGGTTATCTCACATTTATTCATATTGATCATAAAACCATTAAATATATAATGAATAAACCTATTACTAATGCCCGAGTGACAACATGGTTGTTACTACTGCAATAATTTGACATCACTATAGTGGATAGACCAGGAAAAGAAAATGTGGTTGTTGATTTTCTCTCAAGATTAAATATAAATGATGATAATTCACCTGTAGATTATTCATTTCCTTATGAACATTTGTTTGCAGTATCTGCTCACTCACCTTAGTATGAAGACATTGCTAATTATTTGGTTGCAGGGAAGGTACCTCCACATCTATCTCCTCGAGAAAGAATGAAGACTATTCAAAAGAGTGCTAGGTATAGTTGGATAGGAGGATACCTCTTCTACATAGGCCTGGACCAAGAAATCAGGAGATTTGTGAGGTATGATGAAGTTTATGATCTGCTAAAATCTTGCCATGATGGCCCTTGTGGGGGTCATTTTGCTAATAAAAGGATCGGGCATAAAATTTTAAGGATGGGCTATTTTTGGCCCAGCATATTTCAAGATACCAACAAGTATGTCCAAGCATGTGACAGTTGCCAATGCATGGGTCAGCCAACTCATAGGGATGAGATGCCTCTCCAGTCTCAGGTAGTGTTAGAGCCTTTTGAGAGATGGGCCATGGATTTTGTAGGACCCATTCACCCACCTTCCAATCAAAAAGTCTATATATTGGTCTGTATAGATTACATGACCAAGTGGGTGGAGGCAGAAGCACTTATTAGAGCCTCAAAAGAAGTTGTCTTAGCATTCTTGTTTGAAGATATATTTGTTAGGTTTGGCGTTCCTAGAGAATTGGTCACTGATGGAGGACCCCCCTTCACATCATATAAATTTGAAGCTCTACTCAGTAAATATCATGTTTTACATAGAATAGCTTCTCCATACCATCCACAAGGCAATGGCCAGGTGGAAAGCACCAACAAAGTTATCAAAGCCATTCTTACTAAAACAGTGAGAAAAAACTATAGGGATTGGTCTGACAGATTGCATGAAGCTCTATGGGCTTACCGAACTACTTGGAGGAGCACAACTGGTTTTTTTCCTTACGAGCTGGTATATGGAAAAAGCCTTGTTTTCCCCATTGAATTTGAAATCAAAACATTAAGAACTGCATCAACAATCAACCTCGACTTGACTATGGCACAAAAAACCAGACTGTAGCAGCTCAACGAGCTTGATGAAAAGTGTTTGGATGCCATCCATCAAACCATAGTGATTCAACAACAAAGAAAAAAATGGCATGACAGAGTCATCAAGAAGAAATTATTCTAGAAAGGAGATTTGGCTCTGTTGTATGATTCACGCTTTAAGGAATTTCAAGGTAATATGTGTACATAATGGCTAGGGCCTTATGAGGTAGACACTGTTTTTCCTAATGGGACATTTCGGTTGATTACTATTGATGGATCCAATACACTGTTACATGCAAATGGCCATCGCTTTCATCTGTATTAGCATCCACTGTCCAAGGAAGAATTCAAAACTAGATGTACAGTTGATACAGGTTATCAATTCTTAAATGGAAAGGAGCTTGCTCCTTCCCCTTCTGAACTTTAGGACTTCTTTTGCTTAGACCTTGTATATAAATAACCTCAGCAAAATTTGCATTTTTCTGCTTTTAGTTGAAATTTCTCTATTTTCTTTACTATACTAATAAAGATTTGAAAGGTATCAAGCGGTTATGTGTGTGCAAGTGGATTGATGAACAACAAGGTTGAGTAGCGCAAAACGAGTCAAACGATTAGTTCATGGAAGTTGAAAAACTTCCAAGAAACTAAGTAATGTAGCGTTCGACCGATTTCTATACTATTACACCCCTTTTTTGCTAAATTGGCTGATTTCCATGCTGTTCCACCTTCTTCCAATAAATTGGCCGATTTCCATGTTGTTACACTTTCTTCTGATAAATTGGCCGAATTCCATGCTGTTACACCCCTTTTTCGCTAGATTGGTCGATTTCCATGTTGTTACACCTACCTTCGCCATTTTTTCTGAAGAACCTGCTAATACACTAATTGTTGTTATTCTTTCTTGCCACTTCACTCTTTCTTTTTTGCATTTTTGTCGATGTTTCTGCTCCAACCCTCCAATCTTTCCATGCCACAGCACCACTGATTAGACAATATTGATGCTCTCTATCCAAAAGTGCTTCTTCATAATGACTTGACTTCACATCCGGTGATTTCCAATTGGCTAACTATAAGGACTTCGTTTCTTCTCCAGCTGTCATTTCTCTCATGATCCTTCATCATGCCAGCTATTCCGTGCAACTCAGATGGCAGTTGGATAGTGCGGTTACTACGATAGGTCATTATGTGCGGTAAGATATGAGGTACGTGATTAATCCTACGTGTTAAAGTAATGAAGATATAAAAGCATGGTTTCCTATTTACTAACTGATTGTCATAAATCAATGCACATGGAGTCGATCTGCTTAGTTGGGGGGCGGGGGGGGGGGAACATAAATCTATCCGTCCATACCGAATTTTATACACACCTCTACCACCTTTCCGCCCACACTTCTTTTTACTGAGACACTGTATTCTTTCTACAAACCATGTTCGAGCTTTTGTGTCTCTGATTTAGGTGATAGTTTCTCCTCCTACGTGCCTGTTAGACTCTCAAGAAATATTATGGGAGGATCTTCTATAAGATATGAGCCTACAACTCTGGACAGTTTGTTGCTACACCTAGAGGCCTACCAAATATTTCTCCAGGCCAGATGGATATCGTATTTTAAAAAGTTGAAGAGGTTTAATGAGGATGAGGTATTGGATTTTAGTCAAAATATTACTGAAGGGTATTCAATGGTGAAAGGGGTAAGGATTCCAGTGTCAGAAGAAAGCATTGTTGTTGTAATGGGGTTGCCAAGAACAAGAGACTGATGTTTTAACAAAAAAACACATCTTCTGAATGCACAGAAGGGTTTCCTCATCAACACTGAGCAAGTTCAGACCAAAAGCAGAGGTGTATATGTCAATTCCTTCCCAGAGCCATGGGGGAAATTCACGGAATTTCTTAAAAGGTACATTACCTGCGAAGGCCGATACCAAGTTGTTTATTTTTCAGATTTCGTCTTATTATCACATCTGGAACATCATAAATTCATAAACATTCCTTATTTTATCCTCCATTCATTGCATAACATGGCTCATTTTGTAAAAAAATCCAAGAACCCTAAGAACTGCATTTCTAATCACAGAATCATCGGCCTATTAATTCGTAGAGGTATGGGAATTTCCAATAACCCATTACCTGTTGTAGCAGACTAGCCACATTTTGTACATACAGATATGATTGCACCAGTCCTTGAAAACACAACCCATGGACCTCTTCCTGAGCCTCTACCCTCGACTGTAACAACAGTCCAAACCCCTACTGTCATTGTCCATAAGACGACTCAAAAAAGAAACCGCATAACCTGAAGCCATCCTGGCACCAGCTAGACAAGCCTCGACGAAATTACATTGCAACAGCCTGTAGATGTGGTTGAACAAACAAATGAACAACCAACCACTCAATCAAGACATGTGTCACAACACTTGGGTGCAGCACCTATCATTGAAAACCTACCCCCTGCCTCTGAAAACAAAACCCCTGCTCCTATCTCTAGATCACCGAGAAAGCGAACAAGGTCAGCACGGTCCATTGCGACACCTATCATTGACAACCTACCCTCTGTATATGAAAAGAACATCCCTTTTCCTATCTCTGCATTACCTAAAAATTGAGCAAGGTTAGTACAATCCACTGTAACATCAAGTCCGCTTCCCTCCTCTGTTGTGGCACCGATATTCACACAGAACCCTCCTATTGCTGCAACAACCGATCAAGAGCCTACTATCATTACCAGTGCATTTTCTCAGAAAAGAAAACATCCATTCAAGGGAAAACCTCGAAGAGCCCTTGACAAAATTGTATCAACAACAAATTTAAGCCCTCTGGCTGTTGTGATAGATAATTCTATAGAGGTATGAATACCAGGTTTTACATTATGCACAAAACTTCAGAAAACTATTCCCTCCTTTCATAATGAAGGTACTCCAATCACAGCAGAATCATTGACTCCACCTAATGATTCTTCGCATCACACGTCCATTGACGATGTCCAGATCATCGAAGACCCCAGTATACCAGAATATCCTCCTTGTGTGGTTCAGGAAGAATGCCCCGTTCCTCCTCTAGCAATGAAGAAGAAAACCCTTGTTTTCATTTCTATTTTACCCAGGAGAAGAACCAGGTCCACCAGGTCCTGTCGAAGCTACAATTGGATGGAAAGATGTGGAACAGGCTATTCCTATTCTTCTTCCACTATCCTCTATGGTTGATGCAAGGATGGTTTCACATGAACCAAGTGTCCAAGTGGCGACTGTTCCACAGGACCCAGTCATGACATATATTGTTGTTACAAAAGAACCAATTTTCCAGGTTGATACTGTTACACTAGAACTAGATGTTCCACAAAGGATTTTCCCACCATAGCTAGTAATACCAGAACCAAATGTCCATGTCGAGACTGTTCCACAAGAACCAGTCCTGACAGACACAGTTGTTACACAAGAACCAACTGTCCATGTCGAGACTATTCCACAAGAACTAGTCCTGACAAACATAGTTGTTACACAGGAACCAGCTACACAACATGTTGAGGATGTGCCACTTGCCCAATTGTTTGCCCAAATAGACAGAAAGATCAAGAATACAAAAAATTCCAGAATCATTGCACTAATAACAGAGAATGATAACCTCAAAGCAGAGTTAAAAACCCTGAAACAAGAGGTGGATTATGCTCGACAAAAGAATCCAAAAGGGATAACCTTGGACATTCTAGCACTGACAAAAGTTGTTATGGACAGAAGCAAAGAACTCATGTGCTTTGAGTGCGGAAACATTTACTTTGAGGCAGGATATGAGGTAGTCAAAGTTCCAGTCGCTAAAGGACCAACAACTGTCTCAGTCAAGATTGAACATGAACTTACTACTACACAAAAATCAGTAAAACAGGTTCCATTCGCTAAAGGACCAACAACTATCTCAGTCAAGACTGAACATGAACTTACTGCTACACAAAAATCAATAAAACAGAGGAGATCTCAACGTCATAAAACAGTTGCTAGTATACCAAAAGCTTGCAAACAAGAACCTTTGTTTCCTTCATGAGTTGTTACTCGAGCAACTCAAACTGATTCTGTTCTCAAAGATAAAGAAACTCAGACAGATCGTTGACACACCATATTTTCTTTTGGACACAACATTTTTCAATACCGACACTTAGCAATTTCTCTTCACAATTTTTCACTGGAGGAGACAGTTGTCTACTTTAGCTACAAAGTAAGGTTTGAATGTGTTTTTCATGAGGACATGCAATGTCTTTAGTTGGGGGCATGTTAGGACCCATAAATGTCCCTTTTTCACTACATCTTTTTCCCATTCAACCTTCTCATTCCTAAGCTAAATGACTATTATAATGAGTACTAAGACCCTTTTTCCCAGGGTATGAACTATTCATCTCACTTTTATATTTTCATTTACTTAGCATGTTTGATTGGTAACGTTCACATATTTTACCCATGAAATGATTTAACTAATGATCAAAATGCTTAGAACAGTCCACTTCGAGAAACGCGTTGTTGTTACAGCTATGTGCCAATCTTGGAAGCTATTACATGATTGCTGCAATAGATGCCACCAATCTTGGAAGCTATTACATGACTACTGTAACAAAAGACCGTCAATCCTAGAAGTTGTTACAACAGACGCCACCAGTCCTGTTGTTATACGATGACTGCAACACCTGCTTATTAGATATGATGGCTCACGATGTTGATAAAGGAGAGTTCTAGATTTTGTATTAATGATATCAAACAAACATCTTGAGAATTGGGGATTCTCAAGACTGTTATGTTTATGTTATAGTGAATGAATCTGACATTAAATAACATAGCTTTTGTAATGAAAAGGATTTTTTTTGGACTGGAGAAAGAAAAGTAACGCTTATTGTACACAAACATTTTTGGCAATTGAATGAAAGAGTGGATTGAATTCCTTTAGCAGACTGTAACCTATTTCTTTGAGTGGATTCAGTGAGAAGGAAAGGGCCCACCTTCCTCACTTATTTCCCTCCGTTTTGAATTCTGGATTAGTTGTTTTAAATGCGAATGATTTAACTGTTAGAAATTTCTAGAATAAAACTGATGTTACAGTTTAGTTCCTTCTTGTTAGATGAGAATAAACTTGTCTCATGAGAATTAGAAGTCAGTTGCTGAACATTGTTGGAGAACTTCTTTACCTTTTTCTGCATTAGGTTAAAATCTTGTTTCCGAGAAATAAAAGTGTGAAGTACCTTCTTGCAATAAGTAGATTTCCTTTCTGCAAATAGTATATAACTTTTTTCTGCAAAAGTAAATTAGAAAGTTAGATTAGATTAGGAAATCCAGGGTTCTTATACATTCATCAGTTTAGATTGCAATTATGATTTCAAATCTATAGAACTCCGGCTGTATCATCACAACTGTGTTAGTGATAATGTTTTTTTTTTTAAACTTCCCTACTACAATTATATTAGAGATGCTTTCATAATCTAGCATAGAATGTGCACAATTATCTTGAAATAACATAATTCCCTTGGTTGATAATTATATTGACCACTTTGATTTTCTATTCAATTAGGCAATTAAAGTGCCCAACAGCATGTCTGGTGCAAATCAGGGTTATAACAGATGCCCCCTAATGTGTGAGGTCAGAAGAGAATCTGATGGTCGAAATACATTAAAAATCTTCACCTATGTACCAAACAAGTGAGCCCAAGGACCAGAAATCAGGAGGTGTCGTCTGCAAAATAATAATTGTCTCATTGAGGCTGGCATACCCATGCTCGGGATAAAATAAAATCATGGCTACCAATAAAATACACTGTAGATCCATGTAATGTAACTATATAAAGTGTAGCCATGAACAATACATAGTAGAGCTACATCTCGAAATAAAAAAGATATACATGTAGAGTATCCATCTTCTAGAAGTTGATAAGGCCTAATGGTTGGAGATGAGATCTTCAGAGCTCGAGCAACAACTTCAAAATCTTCAAAAATCGGGTGGGAGTGTAATATGAGTGTATGACTTCACTACCCAGAGGTCTTCCACAGCACATCAGTCATGGACTAGAGAATCTTGATGATCAGACTGAAGGCTTCATTGATTTCAAACAAAGATTGATTGGATGTTCAGGATGGTTAGGCATGAGGGCAAGAGACAAACTGTAGAGGGGCTGAATCAGGCTTGGTAAAAACTTCCCTTGGACAATAGCACAATAAATGATGAGACTCAGGAATCATGGCATTAAGATAATTTTACGAGGCAGGAGGCAACGCAAACTCTCTATATGTTTGGAAAAATAACCAAACGAAGGAGGACACAACTCTATGTAGTGAGAACATCTTCCTAAGGTCATATTAAATCCTAGGGTTTGACGAACAAATGGACCAATGTTATTTATCCAAGGGTGACTCATTGTGCTGCCAATAAAAAGAAAATACTTTTCCCTTCCTCTTTTTGGGGTATATTTGAATTTTTTTTTGTCTTTTTCAATAATTTTGGAAAAATAATAAAAGAATGCTACATTACAAAGGAGGGATGAGTGTTGCAAAAATACAAGTTCGAGGCGCAAGGACAAGACTGATGTTCAAAGTAAGGACACTTGGGAAAAATCCTCTAGGGGCCAAAGGTGTCAGGACACAGAGGTAAAGTGATACACGGCTTGCATATAAGGCATGCTTTAGATGGTTCAGTTGAGAGCAACATGGAGCCGACATTAGGCCAAAGACGCGAGTATGAAAATTTGATTAATAAAACACACAATGGTAACGTCCTTCATTGTAAGTTTAACGAGCCTAGAGAAGGTAAGCTCGGTGGTTTTTCATATTTAGAGAGACTGCAAAACGTAAAAGGAGACTCCACTGGGGTACCTTTTTCGAAGGTAGTCTAGTCGGTTCGAAAAAGGGGTAAATTAGCACCAAAAATATGTCTATTCAAAACCATTTTAACGAGTGTGATAAAGACAAGATCACTCGGCCATTTTTTCATTTTTAAGGAGTCTCAAAAAAGATTAACTATGGACTCCATCAGGAATGTTCTTCTGGACCATTTTAACGAGTATGAAAGAACAAGGTCACTCGATGATCTTTTCAATTTTAGGGAGTCCGAAAAGAGCTTAACTATGGACTCCATGGGGATTCATTTTTCATACATTTAGTCCCTCAAGCCCTAAAAAGGGTTAAAATGATACC
Source organism: Picea engelmannii (assembly GCA_009831015.1). Lineage (NCBI taxonomy): Eukaryota > Viridiplantae > Streptophyta > Pinopsida > Pinales > Pinaceae > Picea > Picea engelmannii. The sequence continues at coordinate 377,725 of ML790409.1, forward strand.
CAGGAGTACTCTTCTAGAGGAATGAAGTTCCTTAGAGTATACCTTTGTTCATATAGTTGACTGTCCAAACCGAAAAAGGGGTAAACTACCGCTAGATAGACGTGACTTCAAATTTCAGTTTAATGAGCGTGAAAGGCCACAAGATCGCTCGGCAATATTTTCATGTTTAGAGGGTCTAAAGGGGGCTTAAAAGAAGACCCATGTAAGGAACATTCTTTTGGACCAATTTAACGAGTGTGAAGAAACAAGGTCACTCGGCAATCTTTTCATCTTTACGGAGTCTGAAAAGGCATTAAAGAAGACTTCATGGGGGCTACAACTCATGTATGAAACTAGTTCAGGTAGAGCCCGCTGCTAGGCTCAGACCAGGAGTCTCTTCGATAGTTAACCTGGAAAGTCTCTCAAAAGGGAAGAAAACACAAACCACGATGTAAGTCCTCCCGCGGTATAGAAACCGTAGTCATGGCTTCAAGGATAGCCTTATCTGAAGGTAATTCAAAATCTGAGAAATCATGCAAACGAGGGTTGACAGTCCCAAAGGGTGAAGTAAATTGAACATACTCCATATGATGATGGAGGTTCTGGCTAGGACTAACAGATTTTATTAGTGAAGAATCACGATCACGAGGGCTTGAGGATCTACTAACAACGAGATCAGACTCAGAAGGAGACTCAAGGTTACTTGGACCAAGAGGGGGAAGCAAGGGCTCCCATGCCCCCACTGGGTAAACCAAAGGATCAATTGTTGAGACCAAGTCTTGGGAAGGCAAACATGATTTCATAGGTTCCTACTCAGAAGCAATTGAACATCGAGGATAAGATGCCACATAATTAACCCGTGGTGGGGTAGAGTCTATACGAATGCTAAGAACATATAAAGGGGTAGTCTGAAATAATTTTGAATTAGGATGGTGGTTATCATATGCCAACTGTTCGATAGTGACAATGCTTCCATTGTGAGGGAAATGCATCACCCAGAAGAGCATAGACACCACAACATTCATAGCATATACATAATCATGCCCGAGAAGTATATTGAAATCTAATGGGCCTTGCACCACTATAACATCAAGACGGACAATATTCCCACCTAACGAGATAGGCACCTGAGGAAGAATCCCCAAATATTCACTAGGACATCTGTCAAAAGCCAAAAAATCATGTGAAGTAGACACAATCTTGGGAGATCCCAAGACTTTCCAAACCGAGGAGGATAAAATACTTGCAGAGGGTCCCTCATCCACAATACATCGATAAATGTTTGTTGAATTAACTTCAACCCTTATTTGAAAAGGTGCAGCAGAAGGAAGACGAGGCTCAACAAGGTCATTCCAATCAAAGGAAACCATCCTAGGGCTTGGAGGGGGTGTTCTTGGAACAAGTAGAATGCCCCCTTGTTCTGAAAGTATTGAACCAGAAATGCTAAAAACATAGTTGGTAGACATGTCACTCCTCAAAAGAAGAGTGGGATCATCCAATGACTGCATCACAATGACCACTTTCACAACCAATGGTTGAATAGGTTCCGAGACTACATGGTCTAAAGGCACATCACCCCGCAAAAGAGGAGTGGGATCAGCCGATGACTGCATCGGCATGACCACTTTCGCAACCAATGGATGAATAGACTACGAGACTACATGGTATAAAGGCACCTCACCCCCCAAAAGAGGAATGGGATCAGCCGATGACTGCATCGACATGACCACTTTATCAACCAATGGCTAAATAGGCTAAGCGACTACAAGGTCTAAAGGCACCTCACCCCTCAATAAAGGAGTGGGATCAGTCGATTACTGTATCGACGTGACCATTTTCTCAACCAAAGGTTGAATGGACTATGAGGAAACCCAAGAAGACTCAGAATCATAAGAGATTGCAAACAGGGACCACAATCTTTGTACCTCTGGAATGCCAGGGTACAAATGAGTAAGGTGATCTCCCTTACAAAGCTTACAAGGGAACTTAGGCTTACGTCCTATCCGTCTAGGTTTCTCAAAAGAATTAATTCCCCCAGCATGACTAGTAGTGGTTGGTTGCACATCTCCAACATGACTTGCAAAGGTTAGTGATGGGTCGATAACATGACTTGCAGAGGCTACAGACCTATTACCAACATGACTAGCAGTGATTGGAATTTTCCCCCCAGCATGACTTGCAAAGGGTGAGTGTGTGCCCCTAGCATAACTTGCAGAGCTTGGGTGATGGTCTTCAACGTGACTTGCGAAGGTTGTTGAACTATCTCTAACATGACTCGCAGAGGTTGGTGATTTCTTCTTCCTATTCCTCCTCTTTCTATTTCATTTAGACTTTCGGTTACTAGTAACTGTACTTTCACTAGAGGCGAGAGAAGGAGGAGGAGAAGACTTTGTTGGCGAAGAAACATCAATAGGGTGCCCATGAATTAAGGTGCTTAACTGAGAAGCGTCAAGAACATTTGGGACATTTGGAATGGTACCCAACCAAACCGGTAGTCCCACATTCAACCCAGGAATGTACAAAATGGCCATCAAAGGGACACCAATGTTTCCGAAGAAGGGAAAAGCACAAGAATCCCCTTGTGAAGGGGATCCTTGGTTGGTATCACCAGGGACTCTAGCCATGAATACCTTATGCATAGGTTCTCCCTTTTCGGGATCATTCAAGTCCGTAAAAGTCTCATACACTGACTTTGCCAAACCAATGTTATCAAAACAACGCTTATAAAGAGGCAGCTCCACGTTTCTAAGAGGAAGACTGAAAAGTCCTCTCAACCGAAAGAGTGGGAAGTCTACTACCCTAGGTTAGAGACCCAAATCCACAACTGACTAACTCACTATGGAAAACTAGGGAGCACAGAGCACACACTAAAAGTTCCTAAAGGAAAATCAAGCAAACGACTAACTAGTTGGAAGAACAGTTACACCAACCAACACTAGAGAAACTTACCGGTGCAGGTGAAACTTGAATACGGAAGCACCCTTTGGGTATAATCTACAAAACATGGCCCGATGTATTCCCTAGGTACTGTGGCATACCCTCGTGGTCACCTATGTAAGTCCCTAAAATAAAGGCAACTAGGTTGCCAACATGTGAAAAATCACCAAGCGGGTACAGTCGAAAGTCGAGTAGGCCACAATGATCAGGATATCGAAGGAAAGTGGTCTAGAAGACAACTGAGGACCTCAAATGGATTCAAGACCCACAAAGCTCCGTGGAAAATGCAATCGACAGAATCCCAAGACAATCCCTCTATATGTGTTCTCCACTATGATTGGTTCGGCTTTGGAAGGGTTATCTCCACTACCTTTCTGCATGCGACCTCGTGTTTAGCCCCTATGTTAGAGGGGGGTCCCAGATAACTTTCCAATACTGGAATTCTACACTCCTTAGCACAGGCTTTTATGTTTGTTTTATAGCCTTGAAGAGTTGCCTCTCCAACCTAAATCAAGGCTCTAGCCTAATCTAGTTGATGGACCCTACAAACATAAAGTCTAGCAATTTTTAATTAGCGTTCTTTTTAATGTCTTGATTTACTCAAAAGGGTACGGTAGTGCAACTGATGGTGTTAAGACTCTTGCAAAAAATGATGAAACTTCTATGAACACTGGCAAAGAATGATTATATTTCTTATTTTTTTTTTTTGAAATGCTTTTAAAATTAGAAGAAAACACAATGCTATGCTAACTTCTTTTTCTTTTTCAAATAACACTGCAAAGAAAATGACAGGAAAGAAAAAGATCTAGCAAACTAAGTTTTTTTCTTTATATTTTCTTCCAATCAAAGCAGAAATAACAAAATATTCTAAAATAAACTGATGAATGCATGATTCATGGCCCCCCTAGCCATGAGGGGGAATTTTTTTTCAAAATGCAACTCATTTTTCTTAAAATTTCAAGCTAAAAATAAGTTTAAAAAGCTAGGAAACATAAGAAATGTTCTAAATGAAAAAGAAAGCTATAATAGAGTCCAAACCTAGGCTAAGATGCTATGAAAGAGACCAAGACCCCTGAGAGATATAACTCTTGACAAGGAAAAGGATGACTACCTCTCCTTAAACAAAACTTTTCTCAATAGGTACTGTTATCGCACGGTTTGTAGGAAAGGTCTAAGGAGCTTGAGTCAAGGCTTGAAACCGGCGTAACAGGAGCTTCCCCACCCACTGTCACCTCGATGGGGGGCTCTTTCTATTTAGGAGGGCTAGTCCAAGGGAGACGTCCCTAAG
>ML790409.1:390859-407057 GCA_009831015.1 Picea engelmannii
ACGAAGAGGACACTGCCTTGTCTTGGTGGCCAGAGCTGACAGCGTTACCCACTAGTATCTTCACAGAAATGAGAGGGCTGGCTCGTGATGAGACCCCCCTTCCTTTGGCCATGCAACCAAAGGTCACTGCCCTGGTTTGGTGAGATAGTGGCAATTTCATACCGCTAAATACCTATGAACATAATGGGACGGCTCGTGATGAGACCTCCCATCCTCTTGGTTAGGTCTTGCATTCATTTATTTCATTTTCTTAGGGTCCCTTAGTTTCTTATCGAGAGGCCTTTTATTGCCTTCTCGGGGATCCCCTTGGCGAAGAATCTCTAGGTTTTATTTTCGTATGGCTTTTATCTTTTACCAGCTGCTTTTACGCCCTGGGCCTTTATCCCCTTCTTCCCACAAGACAAGATGTACCCTGGATGGTCTTCCTAATGGCCAGACTAGGGGAATGGGGTGGATGAGTGCGATATAAGATGGAAAAATGATAAGATGGTGGGAGCGGACGATGGCTCTGCAAACCCCCCTTGGTGGCTAACCAAAACCCATGAATACCAACTTGCTAAGNACCTAATGCATATATAAGAAGGTTATAATGATCAAATATGACACATACCATGATACCTCGGACCAATTACCTCATGGAGCAAGAGTCTTCTCCGATGCAAAACCGAGCCGGTAGTGATGGAGGCTGGTACTGCTGATAGGACAAAGCAGGCTGAGAAGAAGAAGATGGGTCCTCTAGGACCATGCTCAGGTCGCTCCTGCACTCGGTACTCCATGTCTAGGACCATGTGGGCCTCGAGACATGATCTCCTAGTTATCCCTAGATATCGGGGATAACAGGTACATTGCTGACAGTTCAACGACCAACGTGTGTAAGTGAGATGTGTAAGGTTAGAGTGCGTGTACACACATGCATACCGTATGCAGGCTGCGTGTACCTCTGTAACTTTTCAAAAATGAAAAAACAAGCAATCAAGCACTAGCAGAGACTACTGGTATTGAGAACTAGAATCTCTTGAAGACTCAGAAACTTACTTTGACAGAAAAAGAAAACAATTGAAGGAAAATTTCATAGAACAAAACCCATTTGAGGTGAAACCTAAGCTACAAAACTGTAAAAATAGAGACTAGAACAAGTTCCAGAAAACCTCTGAGAAGGATTACTTATGACAGGGGAGAGGATGAATGCCTCTCTAAAAGAAATTTTATGGAATCATACACACAACTGACACTTCCTCAGCTAGCGTGTACGCATAGGCTGTGCGAAGATATGGTGTGGGTACACACGTGCAGACCTTATACAGGCCAAGTGTACCTCTATGGGTCTAAAAAAAAATGCAGTCAAGCAAAGAAATGAAGATAACTGGTATGGAAGACCATAATCTTTGTTAGCTCATAATTTTGCAGAAACTTTAAAAACAAGAAATGAAACCAGTTCTTAAAAATACCCAAGAAAAAAAATTCCCAGAAACCCTAGAGTTCCCCAGCACGGTTGCCAATTATGTTGTGGGTGGGAAATCCCTCCTATGGACTAGCACTAAGGGTTTTATCATGCATGCAGAAATGACCTAAAGATTCTTAATTTTTACCATAATCCCATGCCTAGACCCCCATTACTCATATGTAAATACAAGGCTCAAGAGATTAAGTTGACATACCTTATTCTTCGTGTTTTATGTCGATCCCTTTTCGCGCTTGGTCGTTATTTGACTGCAAGTCTCCTCCCAATGCTGACCTGCATTCACTAAAGACAAACAAAGAACTCCACATGCATTTTATTTATGAATTAATGGGTTAGAGATTTAATGAATCATACAATCAATATTCCAATAATGATAATCTCATATGGCAGGATGGGAAAATAAATTATTTTGTTAACTTCACAATGATACCTTACAATGATAAAGTCATCTACTACTCCTCAATCCTGGTCCTGGGCTCTTCTTCCACCGTCTTCCAACTGCTTTTCTCTATACTTCTCTTTGCACAAGGATGGATAAAGGTTGGGACAAAGGGAATGCTCAATCAGGTATAGTTTCTTTACTATGATTCTCCTTCTCCAAAAGGGATCCCTACCCCTTATTTTATAGGTTAGAAGGAGCTAGGTATTTGGTCGAATGTCTGGCCATGCATGGCCGAAAGGTTTAGTTAACTTACCCAAAGCTATGTGTTCCATCAAAAACTTTTCTTTTTTTGTGCTTTTGTAGGTACACACGGGCTATCTTGGGTTAGCTAGCATGTACACGCGTGCAGTAAGGGATCAGGGCGCATGGGCCTTTATAAAAGGGGTTTTTAAGAAGAGTTGTTCAACAGTGTTTTGGCAAAGAAGGAATCTAAGATGGCCTGATGCCAGGTAAGCATGTCTGGTGCAAATTAGGGTTATAACATCAACTACAATGCATGGCCCTTTCAAGAAGTAAAACCGAATAACTCATGTATATGTGTTGTTCAGAATGAAAAATAGTTTCAACAGATCACAACCAACTAAATCAGGTAATTTTCACATTGTAATAGAGAAATTCAGTAGATAATGATGCCATCAAAGAAAGACACAACATTAACATGTTCCCATAATAGATTGTGCCTAGAAAGAATCGAATGAAAATAGATTTATTTAATTATCTGAAAGCATAGTAGAAGGAATTCTTATCTAATCCAAAATTTTAAAACAAACGTAAAATGAGTGCAGGGATTTGAAACAGGTTTGTTTTAGCGTACTAAAAATATACAAGAAAATAAACTCACCAATTCATGGAACAGGCTTCCACTGATCATATAGTGGACACAAAGGTCAAGGGCACTTGCTAGGAGAGAATCCAACTTTATCGGGTTGTCAAGGTAGGGCATCTCCTACACCAAGGCAAGTGGCTCACCTGGGGCCAAATTTAGTAGAATTTTTCTCACCTGATGGGGGCACTTAATGTAATGGAGACCATTAAGGGGGGAGTACTAATCTAGGTGGATATTTGTGTCCACCCAACTATTCCAACTGGCTCCTCTCGACATTTTTTAGTTCAACATGTTCTTCTATAATTCTTTTTAATTGTGGGTTCTACACTCCGGGGTTGCTTGAATCCCTACACAGCTTTCAGGTGGATATTGTCAGCTTCCCACTTATTCCAACTGGCTTATTTTGGAATTTTTCATTTCATTACATCTTTATGTACTTCCAGGGTCATTTTGGGGCCCTAAACAATGTTTCTTTGTCTTGCCATAGTCAAACTATAGACGAATTCAGAGTTTGACATCATAATTTGCAGTTCTCGAAAAGACCTTTCTAGTGGGATACCATGCACCTAAAATGGAGGTCGTATGAAAATTTTACGACCCCTAGAAGTTGAGGTACCAACTTGACCATCCGGGCCCACATAAATTTTAGTGCTTCATCTCCTAGGGTTAGATTTTTGGATGTCTATGGTTTTGGCATTCATGATTTTTGGGTCTGTTTTTCCACTTGGGTGAGAAAAACAAGGGCACTTACAAGTCTAGTTGGGCCTACTAGACAAGACAAAGGTTAGTGTATGAATTAAACAATCCAAGCACATGAAATAAACAAACAACTAAGCTAGAAACAACTAGGGAAATAACTAAGGAAATAAAACTAAAATGCATAAGAAACTTTGAACCAAAATCAATCAACTAAATGACCAATGATTATGCCACCAATGGATAACTATATTAGTTGGAAAACACCATAGAGAAAGGATTACTTGTGGATTCCCTCTTCCTCCTTGGGAGGGCTCTTGAGTCCCCTATTTGAGATCTCTTCTTACAATGATAAACTAGAAAGAAAATGGTGAAGAAATCCAAGCCTATTCCCTTAAGAGGTGAGGTGAATAGGTTATTGTGATGTTGCTAGAATTATCCAATAAGAAAAGAGTTTTATTGAAGGATAATAGAGTCATCATAACAATTCTATTAGATTCTTAAATTCTTAGTGCACCCATGGCCTCCTTTTATAGCATGTCTTTGAGGCAATATTCAACCGGTTCTTAGTGTGGACAAGGGGCCCTTTAGGGAACCCTTAGGTATTATACCACTTTCAATCAAAACATTAACTTATCAATGATTCCATTCATATATGATTGAATTTTCCATATCATAAACATATAATAATAAACAATGCATAACATCATACAAAGATACACAATACACCAGTATTTTACATGGAATCCCAAATGGGAGAAAACCAAAGAATGCTTTCTTATATATCAAATATTACATTCATAGGAAGCACCAACTTCCAAATTCTCCAGCACCAATTGGAAGACGAATCCAACCCCGTATTTATAGGCTCCAACCTAAAGGAATATACAACGCCCTGAATTCTCCACATACAATTGGAAGGGGCCAAGAAATGCCTCAACAAGTATCATATCATCATCAAGATATGTGTCTCAACCATGTACCAAAACATCAATGATATGCGCCAAACCATAAACCTCAATCATGTTCCAAGACCATATAACAAAAAGTGTGCCTCAACCTTATACCATATTATTCATGACATGCCTTAACCAAATACCAAAATATATTCCATAAACCATGTACCAGTGGATGTGCTAAAATTAGTACCATAACATTAATGATGAGCCTCAACCAAGTACTAAAGAATGTTCCTCATACATATTCTATAACATCCAAGATGTGTCTTAACATGTGCCAACATCAACATGCCTAAAGAATGTACCATGAAATCACCATAACATAAATCTAAAAACATACATATAGGCATATTGTTAACTCTGTAAAATACCTGACTACATCATCATACCTTTCTCAAAATTCAACAATCTGGAATAAGAATCTCTCTCAAATATGCTTTAGCCTCGTGGGACTAACCCATTCATCATGTAGGGCCTTGTAGGATGAGTGCCATACAAACCACAGGGGTGCCTTGCGGGACAACTATAGCCTGACCCGTGGGGGTAAGCTAAATTAGGGTTTTCAAAAATCCTTCACTTCTACAACTCTGAGACTTCTGCACTCTTTACTTTCTCATATTTGCTATGAAAAAATCAATTGAGAGATAGATATTCAATGAACTTGTGTATATACAAATGAGAGGCTTCTTGAGCTGTATTTATACTTTTCCAAGTGACTTCTTTCATTAACTTTGGGGCTTACCTATACTTTCTTTTTATAATCATTTTAACATTTAATTAATGAGTTGTAACTTCTTGTTGTAACCATTTAGGGGATTCTTAACCATTCTTTGGGGCTTTCAACTTCATGAGGGTATATCTCCTTAACTGTGAGGAACCACATGGCATACCACCTATCATTGGAAATGACATAATGAGGAAAATCCATCTATGAGTGTGTTACATGCATTTGCATTGTACTTCATCCTCTTTTTATTCAAACAAATTTGGCCTTCAAGACCACATATCTGGGGATTCTCAACCTATTAACCAGTTATCCATATTTCTAGGGCTTCTTGTATACTTCTTCAAAGCATATTCCCATGAGATCCATTCTTAAAGCTACACCATAAGGGGACCACTTTGGAGACTTCTCCAAAAAAACCCATGACTTCTAGATTCTCACAAACTTTCTTAGTGGATTCTTCTAGGGTTGACGAGGGTTGAAATCAATGACAACCAACTATCAAACAATATCCCACTTTGGAATTGATGGAAACACTCATACTCTCCCTATGACCATCACTCCTCATTTTTCTCTCACGATGTTTCTCTCCCCCTTTGACATCAATGGAAAAGGGTATCTCCCTTTGGGGTTGTTCCCCCTGTCTTCATGCTTTTGATATTTTTCTTGGGATATTTCTCTTTGGCCCCCTTTGACATCATGGGAAAATAGTAACTCCTCCTTTTGGTATGTCTCCCCCTATCTTCATGCTTCTGATCTTTCTTTCCTGATGTCTTTCTTTGAAAATTTCTCTCCCCTTGACTTTTGTGCAAGATGTCATGTAGATTAATGTGGGGATTTGTTGGAACAAGCCTATTTTGGAGAGAAAATCCATTTTTAGAGTGCGCACCATATATTTAAGAAATGCAACATGTTAAAGACTGAAGAAAAGCAGCACGATGCAGATGTAGACAAACCTAGCCATGTTAGGGTTAATGCTTTTGATATGATTGTAATGGATATGAGCCAATAGATTACTATAAATAAAGGTCTAGGAGGTCTAGTAGAGGTTGGTTAATGAGATATATAGAGTGGGAAAATAGGGTTAATGACTGAGCGATTCAGAGAGGAGTGGGTTTTTGAGGGTTACATCGTAGGTTGTGGAGTCTAGTGTGGTCTAGTCTGTCTCATAGATAGATATTGTCATAGTTTTTTGTTGTAATAATGGATAATGTAATGTTCGCAATGGTGTACTTGAAGAATGATGAATAAAAGAGAAGAAGAGCCAAATATTTGTGGATGTACCCCAAGGGTGGGTGAACCATGGTAAGCATGTTGTGTTAATGGGTGTGAATGGTTATTTTATTGTTTCTACTATTTATCAGTTAAATAATTGATGTTTATCTTAGATTATTATAGCGAGAATCATGCATGCATGGTTTCCTTGATGAATGAATAATATATCTAGATGAATGAGTAATAAATATGATGTATAAGAAGAAGACACACATCACATTCCCAACCCCTTCCATGACTGCATACATATGAGTCATGTAGTCCCCCTTTACCTCTCTCGAGTGAGACTGCATTGTGCACTCTATGCACAGTGTTTCCTTTTGGTTTTCCAGGAGGGACTATAGTTTGATGGTTTTGTTGGAAACCTTTAAGATCAAAACCTGGGTCAGCCCTAACATCCAATAAATGGTTCTGTTGTCGGTTGGAACTATTCAGGATAGATTGGAAGGGATCTGTTCAAGAACAACAAGGTGGAGGTTGAAAGATGGTTAAGGACAAAGGAAATTTAGTTTGTGCAAAAGAATAATAGAAACCCTAAATATACATTGCGCAAATATCTTCAAAGATATGTGTTTAGCAAATTTCATGAATTAGTTTTCTGTGAATTTCCACATCTGTTATAGGAGTGGTTATTGAGGTTGAAGGACAAACGTCCTACAAATTAGATAAGAAAGAGAGAGTGGCATCCTGTAGAGATCGCGCAGTTGCATAATTTCAATAATAAATTCACACACGCAATAGAGTTTTGGTTAGACAGTATTATTGCAGGGTTTATCACTAAATTTGCAGTTGATACTGTGAAGTCATGCACTGCTACAGATCAAGATTTTTTGAAGGGACCCATAGGTAGGTACATAATATCACTATATAATTCCATCAAGACTTTATTATATGACAAAGGTGTGAAGACCATCAAGTCAAACAACTAAACTTCTTTGCATGCATGGAGGAAGGGGGGAAGCATTGACAGGGCTCTGAGATATGGAAAGGGATCTAGATAAGGGGAATAATAAGGAGTAAATGGACCGATCATGATGGAGGAGGACCGAATAAAGAATATAATGGAAAGAGTTGGAATGAAGTGCAACGATAGACCTTACCATTATAATATGGATAACAAAAAGATGGTCGTAGCCGAGAGAGAGGGCTTGGCGAGTGATGAAGAAGAGGTAGAGGATCTCCAGGATTTGGAGAAAATTGAGGAAATATTGTACAAAAAATATGAAAGGAAAACAAGAGGTCTAGGGTTAGGAACAGAAGGAAAAACTCTAGTCCAAATCACAGTTATTGTGGAACCTACAACCCCATGTGCGAATATTACACCTGAAGGAACACAAGCTTTTAGAAAACCAATTTTCAGTAGAAGAAGTGCAGCAAACCAGGGGACCAATAGTGGAAAATCAACTGGGGGTACAAGTTCAAGAAGTAGCAGTTAACTATATATAGCATGCAGAAGTGGTAGTTCAACAAGTTTCAAAATGGAAGGAGTAGATCCCACTATCAGATTACCATAGTTTCATGGTGAGGCATCAGAGGACCCTGAGAATCATTTATTCATCTGCGTAAATATATGGGATGCAAATAAGGTCACGTACGAGGATAAAAAAGTGGCGCAGGAGGATATAAAATTGAGAGACCACACTCTAGACTAGTACATGAGCGTTGATGTAAACAATCAACAAGGAGCACCAAAGACTAATGCGGAGGTAAAAAAGATGCTAGTAAATGAATTTCAGAAGCCAAGTTCACAAGACCAGTATATGAATGAAATGATTGAGATCATGAAGAAATCGAGTGAGTCTATTTGGGAGACTGATCAAAGGTTTAAACGCCTAAAAGGTAAGTTGAAGTACTCAATTACTGACATGCAACATAGAAAATTATTTGTGAACTCACTATTAGCACACTTAAAGTATCCTTTGAGACAACAAAAGTTTCAAACTCAAGCAGAGGCTTTATAAGAAGCCCTAAAGTTAGAAGAAAACCAATATCAACACACAAATCCAATGATAGAAGAGTTGAAAGAGGATTTGAAGAACCTGACATTTCAGTTGAACCATAATAAGGGGAAGGATAAGAGAGAAGTTGTCTAGTGCATGTTATGCAGGACATAAGGAAACCATAAGAATGAATGTCCAACCTATCGTTTAATTAATTAAGTTGTGTTTATCGTTTAATTAATTAAAAATTCTACATTTTATCGTTTAATTAATTAAACATTCTACGTGGTTAATCATTTAATTAATTAAAAAAAATACTTATTATTTATTATTTTTGAATTAATTTTTAATGTGTATTTAAAAAGTGGTAAAATTTATTATAATTTATTTGTTAACACGTAGTGAATGGTTTATTCATCATATTCAATGGCTTACTTTTATATTTAAAATAGTCAATATCTCTTATAGTCATTGCTTACGTATTTTCATAAGGTTAAATTCTTTTTGATAATATTTAACTTTAATCTCACACATACAACTATACAGTTCTCTTTTTATATATTATTATTTTCGAATCGTATATTTTTTTTTTTTAACAAAACTTATCTTAATTTAATGATCAATTGGATAGTGTAAAGTTGACTAATGAAATACAACAAAACCTAGAATCATACAGTCTAGCTTACACTATCTCCACTAGAATCATACACTTATACTTTTAGTAATATATAATCTTAAGACACTTCCCTTATTAAATTTTTAAATATATTTAATAATTATTTTATTAACTACATGCATATAAGTTTTTTTTATTTAAAAAACTATATACCATTTAGTGGTCCCATCCCAAATACTAAACTTCAATGAGTCGATAGTTTTTCTTAATATAAGAAAATCAACTTTGAAAGATCAAACTTGTTCCTTGGCTTTATACAAAGTAGGTTTTGTGCTTCCAATATTTGCATGAGCATGCATTAGTTACTCCTCTCACCATCCGAGGTCCCATCCCAAATACTAAACTTCAATGAGTCGATAGTTTTTTAATAGAAATAAAATCAACTTTGCAAGATCAAACATGTTCCCTGGCTTTATACAAAGTAGGATTTTTTCTTCCAATATTTGCATGAGCATGCATTAGTTACTCCTCACACCATCCTAGGTCCCATCCCAAATACTAAACTTCAATGAGTCGATAGTTTTTTTTAATAGAAAGAAAATCAACTTTGCAAGATCAAACATGTTCCCTGGCTTTATACAAAGTAGGTTTTGTGATTCCAATATTTGCATGAGCATGCATTAGTTACTCTTCTCACGATCCTAGGTCCCATCCCAAATACTAAACTTCAATGAGTAGACAGTTTTTTCTAATAGAAAGAAAATCAACTTTGCAAGATCAAACATGTTCCCTGGCTTTATACAAAGTAGGTTTTGTGCTTCCAATATTGGCATGAGTATGCATTAGTTACTCCTCTCACCATCCCATGTCCCATCCCAAATACTAAACTTCAATGAGTAGATAGTTTTTTTTAATAGAAAGAAAATCAACTTTGCAAGATCAAACATGTTCCCTGGATTTATACAAATTAGGTTTTGTGCTTCCAATATTTGAATGAGAATGCATTAGTTACTCCTCTCACCATCCTAGGTCCTATCCCAAATACTAAACTTCAACTAGTAGATAGTTTTTTGTAATAGAAAGAAAATCAACTTTACAAGATCAAACATGTTCCCTGGCATTATACAAAGTAGGTTTTGTGCTTCCAATATTTGCATGAGCATGTATTAGTTACTCCTATCACCATCCCATGTGAAACATTAAACATGGTGAATTAAATAATAATCCATCATTAAGTACATGTAATAAGTAGTCCTAACAAAAATCTAAAAATAATATTGCATGGTTTATGTGAACATAAATTTTATTTTGTAATGTAAAGATCATAAGCAACAAATGTAAAACTTTAGTTTTGATTTATGAATTAACAATACATATTTGTACATATAATGAATGGTCAAGGATCATTGTGTAATATGTAAATATTGTCCATTTACTCTTAATAATAAAGATACATCACGAGGTACATACAAGAAAGGACAAAAGCATGGAGGGTTGTGATTTCACAAGAGAGGAAAGAAAGGAGGTTTAGGGGGCTCAAAGGGGCCAAAGACAAATTATTGTATTTTATTCATAGTCTAAAGTCTTTGCTTATGTCATCCCATGTCATACCAACCATGATCTAGAATTCCACAAGAATAGTCCATCACAACATATCTTGTATTATACTGAAATCCTTTATTATATCAGTTTATTTTCCTTAGATGTTAGATTTATAATCACTAGCTTAATTTCTCAAATTAATGAAATAACCAAAATGTGAAAATAAAATACTATGCAAAATAACAAACCATCCACACAGATTAACACAAGATGTATCCTATAAAACCCAATACGGGAGAGAAACCCATCTATAAGGTGAGGCCTATGCTTTGTTCTCTTTTCATCAATAATGAAATGCAAGTACAACGAAATAGGTGCACTCATTCTAGAGTTTCCTATGACTCTATTTAATGATTGGCTACTATAGGCTCTTCTTTCTACTTGTTTATGTACATCTCGTCATTGGGAGCCACTTATCGATATGTTGTCAAAATCAAGTAGAAATTTAAGAAGTATAACAAGAGGGAGTTTAGGTCTACATATATGCAACAACCAAAGTATGGTAAGGGTGGCCCTAACTCCCAGGCCAAAGAATAGAGAAAGGATGGCCATGTTGGAATACTGAGAGGCAGGGGTGAATCAATATTGAACAATTTATACCACTTTCAATCAAAACATTAACTTATCAATGATTCCATTCATATATGATTTCATTTTCCATATCATAAACATATAATTGTAAACAATGCATCACATCATACAAAGATACAAAATACACCAATATTTTACGTGGAAGCCCAAATGGGAGAAAACCAAAGAATTCTTTCTTATATATCAAATATTGCATTAATAGGAAGCACCAACTTCCAAAATCTATAGCACCAATTGGAAGGAGGCTCCAACCCCCTATTTATAGGCTCCAACCTAAAGGAATATACAACTCCATGAATTCCCCGCCTACAATTGGAAGGAGGATACAACCCCCTGATTTATAGGCTCCAACCTAAAGGAAGCTACAACTCCCTATGTTCTTTGGTTCCAACTGAAAGGAGGCTATGACCCCCTGATTTACAGGCTCCAACCTGAAACAATCTCCAACTACCTGTATTCTCCATCTCCAACTGGAAGGAGGATACAACCCCCTTTTCTTGCCCCATCCCACAGCCTTGAAATATAAGTCTAGACTCAACCTATCACTACCACTGATATTGTCAATGATACATCAACCTGTCACTATCAATCTACCATTAATATATCATCATCAACTTGTCACTATCATTGATACTCAACATGAACGAAACCAGATGTACTCACATAGATCATATGACAAAAGAACCAAGAACATATCTCAACCAGATTCCCACCATCACCAAAACATGCATTTAGTCATGTGCCAAATATGTACCAAGCATGTGCCAAGATCACCAAGAAGTGTCGCAACAAGTATCATATCATCATCAAGATATGTGTCTCAACCATGTACCAAAACATCAATGATATGCAACAAACCATAAACCTCAATCATGTTCCAAGACCATATACCAAAATCTGTGCCTCAACCTTGTACCATATTATTCATGACATGCCTCAACCAAATACCAAAATATATGCCATAAACCATGCACCATAGGATGTGCTAAAGTCAGTACCATAACATCAATGATGAGCCTCAACCAAGTACCAAAGAGTGTTCCTCATACATATTACATAACATCCAATATGTGTCTCAACATGTACCAACATCAGCATGCCTCAAGCATGTACCGTGACATCACCATAACATAAATCGTAAAACATGCATATATGCATATCGTTAACTCTGTAAAATACCTAATTGCATCATCATACCTTGCTCAGACTTCAAAAACCTTGAATAATAATCTATCTAAAATATGCCTCAGCCTCATGGGACTAACCCATTCATCACGTAGGGCCTTTCAGGATGAGTTCCATACAAACCATGGGGGTGCCTTGTGGGACAGCTATATACTGACCCGTGGGGGTGAGCTAAAATAGGGTTTTCAGAAATCCTTCACTTCTACAACTCTGATACTTATGCACTCTTTACTTTCTCAGATTTTCTATGAAAAAATCAATTGAAAGATATGCATTCAATGAACTTTTGTATATACAAATGAGAGGCTTCTTGGGGTGTATTTATATTTTTCCAAGTGACTTCTTTCATTAACTTTGGGGTTGACCCGTACTTTATTTTTATAACCATTTTACTCTTTAATTAATGACTTGTAACTTCTTGTTGCAACCGTTTAGGGGCTTCTTAACCAATATTCAGGGCATTCAACTTCATGAGGGAATACCTCCTTAACCGCGAGGAATCACATGGCCTACCACCTACCATTGGAAATGACATGACGAAGACTATCCATCTATGAGTGTGTTACATGCATTTATATTTTACTTCATCCTCTTTTTATTCAAACAACTTTGGGCTTCATAACCACATATATGGAGATTCTCAACCTATTAACCACTTATCCATATTTCTAGGGCTTCTTGTATACTTCTTCAAAGAATATTCCCATGAGATCCATTCTTAAAGCTACACCATAAGGGGACCACTTTGGAGACTTCTCCAAATAAACCCATGGCTTCTAGATTTTCCCAAACTTACTTTGGGGCTTCTTCTAGGGTTGACGAGGGTTGACATCAATGAAAACACTCATACTCCAACACTCATACTCTCCCTTTGACCATCGCTTCTCATGTTTCTCTCCTGATGTTTCTCTCCCCCTTTGACATCAATGGAAAAGGGTATCTCCCTTTGGATTTTCTCCTCCTGTCATCATGCTTTTGATCTTTTTCTTGTGATATTTCTCTTTTTCCCCCTTTGACATCATTGGAAAATAGTAACTCCCCCTTTCAGTATGTCTCCCTCTATCTTCATGCTTATGATCTTTCTTTCCTGATGTCTTTCTCTGAAGATTTCTCTCCATGTGTCATTTTTTTGTATTTGTGCAATCTCATCTTCCATGGCTTGCATCCATAACTCATTAGAACAAGCTTCATTAAAATGAAAGGTTCAACATGTGTAGAAGAAAGAAAAGAAAAATTATGATTAACATACCTAGAGGTCTCATATATTTCCTTTAAACTTTTTGTTTTTCTAGGAGGATTGAATGGAGATATTGCTTGGCTATCAACATGAGTTCTTATTGTTGGAGATGATGAAGATACCCTCAATGGAGAGCACCGTGAAGGTGAGCCCATAGATCTTGTTGTAGAGGGCTGCAAAGACTCATCATTATTATAAAAAATTAAGCCTTCAATGTGTGGATTCATCACTTTAACTTCTCCTTCATTCTTGAAATAAACTTCCCCTTCATCAAAGATCACATCTCTACTAACATAAATCTTATTGGTAAGTGGATCATGACATCTGGCTGCAAACAAACACAAACCAAGGCTCTGATACCAAATGAAGAATCTGAAAAAATGGATTTAAGTGCTCACTGATGAGTGATGCCCAAAAAATACAGATTTATAAATAAACTCTGTTAGAAAATATGATCAGTGATTATCGGCTATAACTTATGAGAAACAAAAGTAAAACTCAAATATAAAATTATGGAAATCACTTTCACAACATTTTATTCCAAACAGTAAAAAAGAGGATACAAAGTACCTCTATTACAAAACAAAACAGTAGAAAATAGAGTATGCTCTGTTACATTGCACAAGTAACAAAACTTTATCACTAACAAAACTCACTAACACACTCTTCACATAAATAGGAATTACATTCTCTATAAATAGAGTTTGATGGGCTTCAATTCAGCGAATGCAAATGAAACGTGGAGATTTAAGAGGAAAAAAGTGGCAATTTCAGAACAACAGGAATTACATTCTCTATAAATCGAGTTTGATGGGCTTCAATTTAGCAAATGAAAATGACACATGGAGATTTAAGAAGAAAAAAGTGGCAATTTCAGAACAACAAATGATAGAGACGGTTATTTTAAGAAGAGGCCCCTCCAGCTGTCACAGGCATGCCAAAAACTCAGGCATTAGTTCCTTTTGTTTTCTCCATTTTCACTTTCTTCTTCTTTCGAAGTTAATGGCTTCGGCATATACACTCCATCTTTTCTTTCTCCATTTTAACTTGCTTCATCTTTCGAAGTTAATGGCTTCTGCATATACACTCTGATTGAAGCCACAAGCGTTCCACTTGAACCTAAGAAACCTACAATCTTACCTCCCTCTTCTGTCTCGAAAGGAGTTTCATCTTCCTGGTCGCATGGTCCATATTTCCCTTTATTCGTATGAAACGTCAAAGATTTGATCACAACCCAACACTCCGGCAAAGGTTTAAAACTTCCAAAATGACCACTGATTTTGGTTAAGATTTCCTCTGGGTAGTTTAAACTATACTTCTTGCATTCACAGGCCAAAGAAACAACCGAATCAATATAATAATTTATTTTGTGTCTTTTGTTGCATTGCTACTCTTAACAAATACAATGCATCTAACTTGGAACCTTATCTAATTAAGCGTGTTGTGACTTACCTCTATTCTATCAATGAGTGCACCTCGATGTGGAGGGCTGACTAAACCTCCATTTCGGACCCCCCCCCTTCGTTAAAGGCATAAAAGTCAGGGGGTCTGAAATGCACCAAGGGTCATTGATCTGAGTGCAATGGGTGTCGTTACTAACAACTTGTGCGCAGATTAGCAACTGTATGACAAAGTGTCATGTATGTCATCAAACTTAGGTAAAAACATGTGATGGGTAAAACACTAAGCATTATTTTTCCAATTTCACCTTATAAAATCGATTTCTTATGTTAAATACCCAAATTTATTCAATCAAGGGGTATTTTGACTGTGTTAACCCTGCTGATGTTTTCTTTCCCCTTATTCCTTGTTGGATCATGTGGTCATTGATGCCAATGGTTTAATTGATTGATGTCAAGTGATTGATTGATATCAAAGGATTGATTGATTGATGATTTATGTAATATAATATGTATTTTCCTAAATGAGAATGCATAGATGAAGATGGATCAATGAGTTGTCATTGGTACATGATAAAGATGGATCGATGTGGTTCCATTGGTATATGATGCATTGTTGGAAAAATGTATAGATGACTCATTATTTTCTTATCATGATTGATAAGGTGCATAAATGGATGAACTCCAAAGTGGTCCCCTTATGGTGAAAGCTCTCACGGGAAGACGCTTTGCGGATTGAGTTATCCTAGAAGAATGGTTGGAGGACCCATGCTCTCATTATTGTCTTATCATGATTGATAAGGTGTACAAATGGATGAACTCCAAAGTGGTCTCCTTATGGTGAAATCCCTCATGGGAAGATGCATTACGGATTGATTTATCCTAGAAGAAAGGTTGGAGGACCCATGCTTGTATGAGAAATAACGAGATGAAGATCAAGGAAATTGTTGGTGAAACTATCCTAGATGGACAGTGCTTGTCATGCCATTTCTGGTGGTATGTGGAATGTCACATAACCCCTCCTGGTTTGAGACTTATGGCCTTACGAAGATGAAGGACCCTCACATGAAGGCTTGAAGCCCCCAAAGTCAAAGAAGTCAAGTGACCTAAAAGAAGATATGATAAAATAAGGTGACAAAATGAAGAAGGAATATTTATGGAAAGTGGTTAACCCTAAAAATAAGGAAATAGGTTAAGTGACCTAGAAATGGGTTAATATTATTTATTCAAGGTGGATTATTTA
>ML790410.1:0-25177 GCA_009831015.1 Picea engelmannii
GACCTTTACTATTATTATGTTATTATTTTGAATTCTAAAATTCCTTTTCTATTTCATCCCACAAAATTGAAGCAACAAAATTTCTAAAACTTTTTATAATTTAATAAAATTCTAATCCTCATGACTGTCCCAAGTAATAGACAACCTAACATAGAACCCGACCTACAGGATCAAACTAGCATTGCTTTGAGCTTATTTAATACTATCCTGCAAACATCAACTACTCGAGTCGAATTAGAACGTTCATGGGCAGTTATTGAGAGAGAAATCAACATCCAAGAACAATGGGAAGCTAGACAGAGACAGTTGAGAAACCAACTCTGATTTACCCTTCATAATTGATTCTTACTCCTTAATTCTCTTTATTTTTTCAGATGCCTTGACGGTATACTTTAAAGCCTTAAAGTATAAACTCAGGAACAACAGGTTGCAATCTATGAAGTCCACCCCCCACTTGGTGAAGGGAACGACGGTAATGACTGGGTGAAGAGGGGCTGGATGTGAGTGCATTTTCCGAGTGAACACCCGGCAGGGGTGACACTTCTTAACCGCTTCAATACAATCTTTAAATATAGTAGGCCAGAAATAACCAGCTCACAAGATTTTTTGGGTTGTCACAAGCCTGGATAGGTGACCACCACAAGCCCCTTTGTGGCAATCATTCAGGACTGACTCAACCTCTTCATGAGTTAAACAACGACATAAGATATCATCTATTCCTCGGTGATACAAAGTGTCACCAATGATGGTATACTTCTTAGCTTGGTATCTAACACGCCGTCGATCATCTCGTGAAAGATGTTGAGTGAAATTCAAGGTCTGAAGATAGAGAACAATGTCTCCATACCAGAGGTCAGAAGATGAGACAAGGAAAATGTGTTCGTCCGCAAACAAATCAACATGGATAACATCCTCATCTAATCGTGGAAAATCAGATATTAATTCTGTGAAGACTAGTGATTTCTCGGACTTTGCTAAAGCGAAGTCGAGATCAAACACTTTTAAAATGACAATCCATTTATTATATTTCCCCCCTATGATATGCCTGGTAAGGACGTATTGAAACAGATTGACATCAACAACTACAGTAGTCTTTCAAATCAATATATAGTGACGTAAACGTTGGACTGTGTGAATGACAACCAAAGCTAGCTTTTCAACGTGAGAGTAATTAAGCTCATGACCGACTAAGTTTCGACTAAGATAGTAGATGACGTGCTCATGGAGCTCATCATCCTCTTGAACTAGAACCATACCAATCGTCTCCTAAGATGCGACAATATAAAGCAAGTAATCTCTACTGTAATCAGAATACTTCAGTAGAGGGGTCGATACCAAGGCTTTCTTCAAAGCGTCGAAAGACTCCTGGGCTCGCTCATCCTAGATAAAAGGGGTGTCTTTCTTCAAGAGGCACATGAAACCCTTAGTGATATTGGCATAATTCACTATGAACAACCGACGTAGAAAGTTATCTTTCCCCTGTAAACCTTGAAGTTGTCTAATCATGCGCGGGGGAGGCAATTGAAGTATTGCCTCAAATTTAAGAGGATCTACCATGATCTCGGTCTCGGAGACTAAAAATCCCAAAAGATGACCAGACCTAACACAAAAGATGCATTTGTGAGGGTTCAACCAGATTCTATAGTAACAACATCTTTCAAAAACAAGCTGAAGGTGTGTAACATGGTCCACTCTCTTGCGAGAGTGAGCAGCAAGATCATCAAGGTAGGCTTCGACTATGTGCTTAAGATCGTGAAAAGTGAAAGTATTTGCACGTTGGAAGGTTGCTCCGACGTTTTTAAGGCCGAAAGGCATTTTTCGGTATGCAAAAGTACCCCAAGGACAAATAAATGTCGTCTTGTGTTGGTCATCAAGTTTGATTTGGAAAAACTCTCTATGGCCAGGGTAAACCACACCAGACAGGTATGACTGTAGAAATCTACTCAATTCCAACATATGCTATATAAAACAATGTGCAAGAGAGATAAGAAAGAGGCTTACCTCGTTCCAACGTTGAAGATGTCCACCGTTGAGCACTTTGAATCAAAGCTTTATACCTGCAACAAGTTCTCAACAAACAAGTAGAGCAAGCATATAGTGATAATATAAAAGGTTAGCACATTAGATAGCATAATCCATCAATAAACATTACAAACATGCCCATGGATAATAATAATATATTTGCATGATACTGATAGGACGGGAAAGGAGTATTTCTATTAATAAACAATCAATAGAAGTGATAACATTATAGACTTCGTGTCGACACAGTTCAGAACCAAGAAACCAAGTTCCTTCCCACTGGGTCTCCACCACTTCAATCCTCCACCAAAGGAAAACTCATAGAAGGGAGAAAATGAGGTTCTCTCAACAATAGGGAAAGAGCTTGGGGGTTGAACACTGTGTTCAGACTTGAGGAACAAAGGGATGCAGACTCAATATGAAGCAATTTCTCCAGAGTAACTTTTCTCTCAAAGTTGAATGCTTTCTCCTCTTTTCCATAGCTCGGAATTGTGCTCTTATAGCCTTCAAAATGCAACTGAATGGCCGAGTCGGAACGCTTCCAGTATATGGAAGGTCAAGGATCAGAGATCTCATGTCGTGACATGGAAACCTGACTTCATTTTTGTATTTTCTGACACAAATCCTAATGTACGCGAGTTATAGTGGAGCAGCGTGCGTATACGCATGCTGTATAGTAGATAGGGCGCGTATATGTGGAAACATATGTATTTTTAGTTCTGGATTCATCAAAAAGAGATGACAAGTCTACATAGGGAAATGGAAAAAAGGCCCTATGTGCAAGATAGCAATGGTGAGGAAAATCTTGCTATAACAGACACACACACACACACACACACACACACACACACACACACATATATATATATATATATATGCTGGGGTGGCATTACCACCCCAATCGGTTACTAATAGTTGCTATCGAGATCAAGCAGGTAAACAGGTTATGCCAGAGATGTTGAGGTTCTCATGCGCTCTACGAGGAGCACATGTCCCCGAGTTGGAGCCAGATGTTATTCGCCACTTTTAGAGATAACTAGGAGATCATGTCTCGAGGCCCACAGGTCCTAGACATGGAGTACCGAGAGCCATGTCAACTTTAGCATGGCCCTATAGGGCCCATATTTTCTCCCTTTCAGCGCCTCTACTTTGTCAGCAACAACAACATTCATCACCATCAGCTTGTTCTTGTATAATAGATGGTTCTTGCTCCGTGAGGTAATGAGTCCGGTTATCATGGTATGTGTCACTCTAATCCTCAAAACCTTTGAATATGTGCATTCAATTCCTTTTGTTTCTAACAAATGCTTGGATATTGTACTTGCCCACTTGACCATGTCTCGGGGGAATGACATGATGCCCTAGTAATCCTGTGTCCATAGGTTTTGGTTTTCCACTGGGGGGATTTATGAAAAGCCATCGTCCACCCCCATCATAACACCACTTTTCCACCTTGCTGCCCGCTCATCTATCCCATTACACTTGTCCGGGCATTGGGTTGACCTATCATTTGAGGATTGCACCTTACCTCGTGGGAAGAAGGGGCTAAAGGCCCAGAAGGTAAAAGCAAGCTGACAAAAGATAAAAGCCTAAAAATAAAACCTTGATATGCTTCACCCAGGGATCCCCGAGAAAGCAGTAAAAAGCTTCTCAACAAGAAACAATAGGGACCCAATAAAAATAATAAAATAAGACCTAATCAGAGGATAGGGGGTCTCATCATGAGCCAACCTATTAGGTCCATGGGTATCTAGTAGTATGACATTACCACCAACTAGTTACCATGCCAGGGTAGTGACTCTTGGTTCCATGGCCAAGAGAAAGGGGGTCTCATCACGAGCCAACCTTCTCATTTCTCTGAAAGTACTTGTGAGTAACGCTTCCACCATTGGTCACCACGCCAGGGTAGTGTCCCCTAATTATCTTCTTGAAGAAAAATAAATAATAATAAAGAATAAAAGGCATGAATTGGGCTTGGAAAAACTTGCATCCATGACAGGTGCAACTCACCTTCTACAAAGGCACCCACAGGTAAAATTTTGCATCCCCTTTCTGTCACTACACCCATTTGCCTGGAAATCCCTTATCCACATCACCCACTTACATGGTTATGATGAAGTCTCTTCCAAAAATGTTCCTCTTCTAGTGGACACTAGCCCAATAGTATGCCCTGTCACCTTCCCCAAACTTGTATTGCAGGCTTGTATAATGTATTTGAGCTTTTAACTAGGGTAATAGGGGTTTTATGCACATGTTTAATAATATTGATGATGAGATGTGATTGACATTGCTATGATCCTTGTGACTTATGAGCCCATGGAGGGCGTAGCTATTGATGTGCAGGATCATGCTCGACGGACAGGTACCATGTTGGACCGATACACATGGGGAGATGATCAGTTCGGACCTCCATGGGGCTGAAGAGACCACCAGATGGATGTTGAGACCCCAGCAGGGGGAAAAGACTGGACATAGGGGTTTGCACAAGAGAGAAGGAGGACGTCTTGCAGAGGCACCTCGATAGAGCTTGACCTAGGGGGATTGT
The DNA here is from genome assembly GCA_009831015.1 of Picea engelmannii. NCBI lineage: Eukaryota > Viridiplantae > Streptophyta > Pinopsida > Pinales > Pinaceae > Picea > Picea engelmannii. Next base: position 4,568 of record ML790410.1, read on the forward strand.
GCCCTTTTTAGTGGAACGTTGGCCTTAGAAGGCTCAGGACGTCACCCTTCTGACCATGATGTCACCTAGCAACATGAACGCTTTGGGAGACAGCTGGGGCAGGTTTTTCACGTGTGGCAAGTTGGAGAAGCCCAAGGAGGGCTAACATCTTGCTCCAAGATGCTGCATTTGCCCTAGAAAGGGCTAATGTCACCCTAAAAGGGGCATGACATCTCTCTTTAGCTTGATTAGATTTTAATTTTAAGCATTTAATGTAAAACAATATGATTTTTAGTATTTTGGTCTTGTCGGCCTTTTTTATGACCTAAAAGTGAAATTAGGTCATGGTATTGTATAAATTGAAGATTTTTACCCTCATTTTTTCATCTTCTCTCACTCACCACTTGGTGAGGTCTGAAATTTGTGCCATTTTTGGGGTTATTGGCTGAAATTGTGAGGCACACTTCTTGAAGGAAGACTCTTTTGGACTTATATTGGCATTTTTGGCATTTATCTTGGTGGGAGGTGTTACAACTAGGGTTTGCTAATTGATTTCTTGGTTAAATGTAAGTGAATTTCAACAAACTTCTTAATTGAATGGTTGTAGTATTGATTTTATTTCATTTATGGTTATATTTTGTTGATATAAACCCTAGGTGACAAGCACACATAGAAGGTCCTTGTCTCATGTCCCCATCAAGGTTTTAGCCATTTTATTTGTTGAAATGAGATAGAGCCTTGCCTTAGCAACAATCTACTCTTTCTAGACTTTGTAGAAGAAGATTGAGCCTTGCCATAGCAACACTCAAATATATCTTCTCCCTTGCTAGCCATTTTATTTATTTATTTAAAGTTAAGAAGAAGAAAATGCATCAAGGCCTAGTTCCCCTACACCTTGGTGAGCCGATTTTCCCTAGGGTTTGCTTGGTAAAGCCTTGCCATAGAAACACGTTACCTACAAAATCTCTTGTCTTAGTTTTATGCAATCTTTTGAGTTAGTCGTTTGCCATTGAGATAAGGAAGGAGGAGAGAGCACCGAGGCCTAGTTCCCCTACACCAAAGTGAGCCTCTCTCCCCTAGGGTTTTATCCTTGAGGCCTTGCCATAGCAACACATCAAGGTCTAACCCTCTTTTCCTTAGTCATATTATTATCATTTGATCCTTCAACTCTTGCGTCCTCCTGTTGACTCCATATGCCCTAGGAACACACTGATCTCAGCCTTAGTGTAATCTCAAGACAACTTCAAATACCTTTGATCAAACCCTAAACTTTCTAACCCTAGCTTAAGACTAACCTTACTAACTTATTGTTGTCTTCATATTTTGCTATAAACATCGTTGTGCAACTAACGTTTTACTTTTAAGCAATTGAATGATTATTTAAGGCATTACCTAATAAAGTGTTAATTTGTTGCATTGAATGCCAAGTTTCTTCAACACTTATTGAAGAAGTGATATTATAAATTGTTGCTATTGTACAAATATTGGCTTCGTCAATATTTATTGCTCAATTGCTTATGATATCATATAGTCATTGATTATATGAAGTAATAACTAAGCGAGTGAGCTTGCATATATATATATATCTCTTGTTGCTTTGTCTCGGGCAAGTACATCTCTTTGGGTTATACTTTTCTTTATTGGTTGATTGGCCGGACTATCTACTTGGTGGTGAATTGTGAGTGAGGGGGAATTTAGCTTTTAGCCTTCAATCCTTTGCCTCCTCAAAACCCCAGGTCTTCGGGGACGTCTCCCCTAGGACTTACCTCCCTAAACAGAAAGAACCTTCCTATCGAGGTGACATTGGGTGGGATTGGTTCAGTTACGCCAGTTTGTCTCCTTACACATGTCTTTTATCCTAACTACAAACTGAGCGATAACACACTCAAAAGCTCCGATCAATACAATTTGACCATCGGGGCCTCACGTCTCGTCGAGAGCCCTTGTCAACCAATTTTGAAGCTCGTTCGACCGCTTTCCACGGGTATTTCTTGCAATCTCTTTCGCGGATCGTCGGGTTGGTGGGTTCAGACAATTTCCAATTCCTAGTCATTGTTTTCTGTGCCCGCCACCTTCACACTTCTTTCCAAGTATATGCAATGAGTATATAACTTCTCCAGAAACATGTAGAAAAGATCTTGCGAACAAATGGGATATCTATCACAGATGTGAATGTATTAACCCTTCTTTTTCGTCTTTTATACGTTATCTTTTATCACGAAATTGTTGGGTGCAAAATTTATATGACGAAAGTGTTGGGTGCAAGATGTATATCACGGAACACGCGTGATAAGAATTTGATAGCGCTAAGTTGGGACACTACGGTGAGATATTTGGCCAAGTGTTGAAAGGGACGGTGGTTGGTTGGGCTCCTGATGTGAAGATATAGTTGGAAACGAGGATTTGGTAGTCCATTAACCGATCAACCCGCGAGCAATCCAGGAGCCCGAGAAAGTCAGGTTCAAGTTTAAAGGGATTTTGTTTATGTTTATTTAAAATGTATCCATATTAATGTATCTTAATAGATTATTTGTGGTCCAAATGTAAACCATGTTCAAATTTGAATGGTGTTTTGGGCTCGAAATTTTTGCTCAAACCTACAAGCAATAGCGAAAAAATTATATGACTTTACATTTTGTATATCGAAGAATATTCTGAAATATAGGAAGCTTCAATATATGCACAATATAGAATAGGAACATGTACAGGGAAATGAGTTAATTTTACAAAGAAATACAAATTTAAAATAACGACACCAAGCATTGAATATCACCATAGAACAACCTCAAATATTTATATTTAGATAAACTGGGTCACAAAATACATTTGAGAATATTTCCGAAAAATAGTTGTCTTCGAATTTGTAAAAAAATCTATAGTTCGGTACACATTCTGTGAAATAAAAAAGTGTTTGCCAGAATGACTTGGATTCGGACTGTCGCAGACTACAAAACAAAGATGTACAAGAATGAAGTTTGTAGAAAGAAGAAAGTCGACGATGGAAAACAACAAAAGTTGGCAAGAAGAAAGAGAAAATTGTCAGATCTGGGTTAAAACTGTGTTAGAGTAAGTGGATGAAGACAAAAGAATGTAATCAATATCAACTTACTATTATGGTGTCCCATGCCTTTTCATTTGCTCGTTGATGTCCTTTTATGGATTTCCTTGGATTTGACCTTCATTCGTAATCTGGTCGACAACCTTTTTCAACCATTCTTCGATGTAGCTCCTCATGGGCGCCACGTTCATTTCATGCCGAATTTTTATATTGAAGAATTCAATTTCCAAGTCCCTTAGATCAATAGACAAGTTTTTCAATGCTTCCTGAATATATTGGTTTGTAATTGCATAACCGACTAGCCAAGTTTTCACGTCATCTTCACCATATTCAAGAATGCCATAGAAATTTTCAAATGACATTATTTTATAGATATGAACTTGATCATCAAATGCTTGCTTGGTTAAAAACAACGAGTTGAATATCAATTTCGGGTCCTGGACTTCATTGGTGCTGGCAGCTAGATCTATCTCAATTAGCTTCTTGAATAGTTTGTCTCTTCTAGATATGGTCTGGCTACATTCTTGAACGATACCATTCAGGTTCTTTACCTTTTCTTTCCAGCATGCATTTAGTTGGTCTATTCGATCCAGGGAAGGGAGATCCTCTTGTCTTCTTCTGAATTTTGTCATACCGGTAACTTTAACACCAAATGCTAAAACTACATCGAGTTAGAAACCTTGCTCGTTCTTGAGATCTGCTTGTAGATACTCATGAAAAGCATGCACTCTTGTTCCAAAAGAGACCATATTCTTTGACATCTCCCAAGCTTTTGTTATTAATTCCATTTTTTTGTTTATATTCTTTTCCACATAGCCTCGGGACGATGTGAGAAGGATTGTTGATCCTTTTAGCTTTGGCACAGGTTAGGTGGGCTCAACCATTTCCAAAGGAGTAGCAAACAGTGGAAGAGGCATTAGAGTTGCCTCCAATTTTTTGATTTGTTTCTTTAACATGACGTTTTCCATTTCAAGGCCGCTAATAGAGTTGTCTAGAGCATCTCCAGTTGCTCGGTGCATCTGGGATATCTGGGAAGGGCGCATGTTGCATAGGTTGATCTATGAATGAGATTTCCCTTTCTTATTCTTTACATCTCTGTTTTCAATAATCAATTTTTTGGATTTGTTGTCAAAAACAACTTTCTGAAATGCAAAAGATTCTTCTTCATCCAATGTATCTATGCCAATTATTTCCATCCTAGGATTCTACAGAGCAGTGCTCTCAAGGTGGTTGTCATCAAGGAACATTTTGTCAATGTCAATTTCTAGCTCCATATCTTCAATGGAGAGATGATAGATATTGATTTCTCCCCTCGGTCCCTCCTATTCTTGGACTATTGTTTTTTGTTTTTTGCCTGCGGGAAGTTTGTGACAACTTTCAATTTTGTCGGAGGGAGGGTTCTTATCTCCCCCTCCGCCTGAACAACTACGCGTGACTTTGTTACTTGGGCAGGTCGTTGGAGTACTACTACGAGATGTTGTGGTCTTGGGTGTGGCGGTCGGGGATTGGGCACTTTTTTCACCCGGGCCTTTTTGGTTCTGCTTGTGCAAATCATTGGTACTGGTACGGAGTTCATTCAAGATAGCGTCAATGAAAGAACTGTTGAAGTGGTTCCTGACCATGAAATCCCAGACTTTCCAAGGCAGAGAGATGAATTGACCTTTTCTTTTCACGTAAAAAATGAAACCAGTAGATGTACTCCTTTGTTATTCCAGCAAAAAACATTGTACCAAATATGTGACATGGAAGGAAGCAAGGATTTAGAACTAAAAATCCTTATAACATTATAGTTCTCCATTTCTTCTAGTGTGCCCTTCCTTTCCAAGAAGATTGTTAGCTGGCCAGACAATCGAGGAAAATACTTTCCAAATATCAATGCTTTAAAAAATGAAACAAAATCATTAAAGACCTTATAAAAATGTTGGCAAGCGTCATGTCTCCATAATTTATGGCACGAGAATGTTACTGGGTCAAATTCAGAGTTCAACTTCTTACACATAAATAGTCCAGGAAATGGATAACAATTCGACACAACGAAAATTAAATAAGATGGCATAAAGAATTTATGCTGCCTCCTGTATTGCAATAACTGGGAAGAGATTTAAATGGAAATCAACTTGTCGCAATGGAAGATGGCTTGTTCCTTGACCGTAAAATATAAAATATATAGAATTGTCTGAGAGATGCCAACTACACTTTCTTGTCTCGTTGTCCTTGTGAAAATCCATGCAATTTGTCGAAAAAGGTTTTTACACGCACTAACCTGTAATATGGGCATGTTCTGGGGAGTGGGCGCTAGGTCCTATAAGAACTTTGGCAAGAGGTCCAATTCATAACCATGCTTCTTTGAGAACTGTCTGCAATTCTGGCCCTTGAAAGTAGGCAGTTGGTTGGGAAGTGTTAACATCTTTCGAAATACTTGAGGCGATAGGGAGATTTGGGAATGGTTGCCCATTTGGACAATCTGTTGGTTTAGAATATAGTTCTCGGCACAACACATGACCAAGTCCTTAATGTAATACCCCAAGGATGAGCCCCAGTTATATCTATGTATTGTAAACATGTTGTATAGGATGGTGATCCAAGTGTGTATAAGTTGGTGGGCTTATGTGTTTATTAGGCCGGAGATCGTAGGAGTTAAAGGCGAGGAGTCTGATTTTGTATATGTAATTATGCAGATCATTAATAAAATATAAAAACATTGCTGCATGTAGACCGACCACGAAGAAAGAGTGATGGGGGACTAAGCTTCCACAAGGCTTGGTAAGGGAGAGGAGGCTAAGTGTTGGGCCTAGGGGCTAAGCTAGGGGGCTTACCTCCAAAGGGGATAATAATTTATTATTATTTCCTAAAAGGTTAAGGTGGACAATTGTTGAGTGTTGTCCTAAGTTCCTGGAAAGGAACGTATGCAAAATGGAGTGCATGTAGCTCTAGGAAGACAGGTGTCGACCTAGGCGCATGTAGTTAAAGCTATAGAAGTCAGCCATGGAGGGGGTTCACTACCCATTCTATCATCCTCTGTGTTTGCAACTACATACCCACACACCCATTCTATGATACTCCACCTGAGTTCGCTGGAATCCTTTCCCAGAAACCATAATGTCTCTGTGTTGGACCTCTGCATAGCCACACACCTCTCTAGATCAAATCCGTGAAGTCGACCCGCATCTTATGTGAAGCCTGAGCATCCCGAAATTGTCTATGTCATGTGTGTTAGAACTGTGGGCTGTTGTGGCCACACAATCCCTTGGTTGAGTGAGGCTTGTCACTGTCATTTGTTCTTTGCTGGGCCTTGTTGTTGTCCTCCTGGTGCTGGAATGAAGTGAAGAAGCAGGTTGTCAGGTCTGTGTGCAACACTCTCTCCAGGTGAGAGAGGTGGTTGTGGTTGAAGAGGCAAGTTGTCAGGCCTGTGGGAAACTCTCTCCAAATGAGAGAGTGTGCTGTGGAAGTGAGTTCTCCCGGAAGGGGTCCTGTAGTTGCTACAGAGCTCTGAGAATTCTGGTCTGGCATGTTGTTGATGCCCAAGGTAAAGGTGGTGAAGCAACTGATAGAATGTGTGATAGTGAAGGTGTATACTCTTGGGGTGGGACATGCATGTGGGGAATGAGAGTCTGTGAGCAGTGGGCATAAGTGACTCCTGGGAGAGAATCCTTCCTCATAAACTGTGTGTCTTCCGTTGACTTTGCCTAGCCTAGGATTCCCTTGCCCAGTGGAGCTTAGTCCCAGCTCGGGGGTGACCTACTGCTGAGAGTGATGAGAAACGTGGTCTAAGGCTAGGAGGTTCATGGAAGGTCTGCACGTAGTTGGTGGTGTTATTCCAGTTGAAAAGATACGTATAATTTATGTGCCTAATTTTATGTTATGCATACCTATGATAATTGAATGTTATCATGTATTCTGTTGCGTATATGAATTAATGTTTATTCTATTTGAATCTGTATGGTAACAATAACTCTATGTTATGTGTTTTAAATCTATTAAAATGCATGTTGTACATATTATATAAGTGAATGTTTCGCATAAGTGGCGTTGCCCAACCTGTTGGTGGCTGGGGACGTTACAAATTGGTATCAGAGCAGTTAAGGTTGTGTTGGTAGCGTTTCCTGGCCTGGAAATGGTCGAGAACGTTACAAATTGGTATCAAAGCATGGTTTCAGCACTGAGCCTGGATGGGCGATGTTAGTGGTATTTGAAGCAAAAGTTTGGAAAAGAATTGTTGTCAAGATGGACAAAATTCAAGTTCAGAGCAAGTTTTCCGCACTAAGCCTGGATGGGTTGGATAAGTGGTCATTAGACCTGAGGTTTCAGGTGGAAATCGTGTCTGGAAGGACTAATTTCGGACCTCATAACCTTCTTGAGTGCCAAGAAGTTACCTTGGTCATGTTACAAAGCTCGGGAGGAGTAGCAGTATCGTTAAACCACAACTGAAGTGGTATGGGGCCGCAGAGGAAGGTGGGCCGCAGGATCTGTCGGAAGGAAGGGAAACCCTTTTTCAACTGTTAGATGTGGAGAAGGCATAGGAGGGTTATCCTAGAAGCCTTTCAGAGTTCGACAATCGAGAGAAGTGGGGTGCACCAAGGCACAAACTTCTGAAACCTGAAACTCCGAAGTCCCAAGGGAGATCTACACCGTAGATCCGAGGAAAAAAGCTTGACCGTAGGATCAACTAAAAGAGAATAATGTAATTTCAGGAATTTAGCTATCAAGAGAAGTGGGATGTGTCGATGCACAAACTTTCGAACTCTGAAGTTTCGAAGTGAAAGGGTGGACATGGTGGGGTCGGATGATGTCGCCTGGGGTGACGTGGACCTTCCTTGGCGTGCCACGTGCCACAACCTGGGTTGCTGAATTTTGTACTATGTGGACCCGGGGTAAAAAGTTCAGAATTTCAGAATTTGAAAGAAGGAAAGGAGGTAAGTGTGAGAACTTATGAAGTCCTGAAGCTCCAAAGTCCCGGAACTCCGATGACGAAAGTCCACAGTGGGTATCAGTCGTTGGATGATGGATAGATGTGAACCATTGATCTAATGTACGTGAAGTTCGGGTTTCAAAATAAAAGAGGTGAGCTAACTTCCGAGGACACGAAGCATGATGTCCCAAAGCGCTCGGAAGTTGGGGCCCAGGTCATAGCCCAACGACAGAATCAAAGGGGCCTAGTGGGAGGAGCTAGCGCCTAGAGGATTCACAATTCGAAAAATCAGGAATCGAGAGTATCGGGTTTGGCCCATAGCAGAATCCCTGAAAAGCGAAGTCACGAAGCGCCTTCTTGGATAGGTGAGTGGTCACGACCCGTGATCATGTGGATTGGGGACTAAGGGAAGGGGCTAGTGCCTGAAAGATTGTTGCAGAGTCGAGCAGAGCTCGAAAAATTCATGAAATCAGAACGTTTTTTAAAACTTATTTGGTTTATGAATTCTGTGGGATTTGTTGAGGACGGATGGCCTGACAAATTTTGGTTGATTGCACATTGTGTTTGCAGATTTCAACGGGTGTTAGGACCACAACGAATTGCCACTGAGTGCAGAGGAATGGAGGAGGCACAAAATGCTTCTAGTTCTGAGAATGAAGCTAAAGGGATAGATGTTCACTTGTGAGTTGAAGGATCGAACTCCAATGGACATGGAGAAGAGATAGATAACGAAGGAAACATGATGAAAATCATTGAAATATTGCAGAAAGATGCCCAAACTCACCGAGTAGATAGCAAAAATCTCAGGAAAGATCAGGAAAAATAGGGAGAATTCAACTTAAAGTTCATGAAGAGTTTGGAGGGAATATAAAAGAAGTTGGATAAGGTGAGTGACTCAAGAAAAACAAGGATTCACAAGACCCCTGAGAAGAAAAGAAGATCAAGAAGCGTTAGCAGGCATCATCGCCACTCCCCGAAGTAGTCCAATAAGGAGGCACACACTAGTTCAAGCCCATCTCCTACCAGAAAGCATAGGAGATCTGGAGTGGATGAAATGAAGGGCGAAATGAACAAGATTAAGCCTCATACATTTGATGGAGAACACATGAAGGAGGAAGATGCCTAAACATGGTTGCTTGGCACGAGGAAATATTTCCAACTGTAGAATTATTCCTCTCATGTAGAAGGCAGAATTGCAATGTATCGACTGAAAGTAAAATCATCCATGTAGTGGGGTCAACTTGTGCAGGTGCAGCACATCACAGAGAAAGATATTACTTGGAAAGAGTTCAAGAAGTATTTTGAAAATAAATACTTAACTAAAAGATACTATGACAGAAAAATGAAAGAGTTCTTTGAACTCAAGTTGGGCAGTATGTCCATTGATGAATACGAACGAAAGTTTTTGGAGTTGTTGTAATATGTTTCGTTCATCAAGGATGAGACTGTCAAAATTCAAAGGTATCTGAGTGGACTGCCACCTTCCTTTGGGGACAAGATTCAGTATGATGACCCTAAGACTATGGAAGAAACGATAAGGAGAGAAAAATGCTTGTATGAGCAGCAATATGAAAAACCTACTTTCCAGAAAGCTTGGGATGACCAGAAGAAGTTTAAGAAAGAGCAGAGGCAGAAAGGAAACAAACCTCCCTTTTTCAGAAACAGTCCTCAAGGACAGTCAGGTTTTAGAGAGCCATGTTATCCCCGATTTCATGGGATAACTAGGAGATCATGTCTCGAGGCCCACAGGTCCTAGACATGGAGTATCGAGAGCAGGATTGACCTGACCATGGCCCTGGAGGGGCCATCCTTCTTCTTCTTCGCCAGATTTGTCCTGTCAATAGTAGCAGCATTCGTCACCATCGGCTTGGACTTGCATCAGAGAAGACTCTTGCTCCATGAGGTAATTGGTACAGGTATCATGGTATGTGTCATGTTTAATCATTATAACTTTCTTATATATGCATCAGGTTCCTTACATTTCTGACAACTGCTTGGATCTTACACTAACCCACTTGACCATTGTTGGGGGGATTAACGGAGTGACCTAGCAAGCTTGTATCCATGGGTTTTGGTTAGCCACCAGGGGGGATTTGAAGAGCCATCGTCCGCTCCCGCCATACAATCATTTTACATCTTATCTCCCATACATTCATCCCATTTCCCTAGTCCGGGTATTAGGATGACCTTTGAGGGGTTACACTTTGTCCTGTGGGAAGAAGGGGCTAAAGGCCCAGGGGGTAAAAGCAACAGGTAAAAGATAAAAGCCACAGGGAATAAAAACTAGAGATGCCTCGCCCTGGGATCCCCAAGAAGGCAATAAAAGGCCTCTCAATAAGAAACAAAAGGGACCCAAAGAAAAATAATAAAACAAGACCTGACCAAGAGGATGGGAGGTCTCATCACGAGCCGACCCATTATGTTCATAGGTATCTAGCGGTATGACATTTCCATTATCTAGTTACCACGCCAGGGCAATGACCTTTGGCTGCATGGCTAAGGGAAAGGGGGTCTCATCACGAGCCAACCTTATCATTTCTGCAAAAATACTAGTGGGTAACACTGTCAACTCTGGTCACCATGCCAAGGCAGTGTCCTCTGGTCAGACCTTGAAGTAAAAAGAAAGAAAAAGTAATAAATAAGAAAATAATAAAGGCAATAAAGAGGCTTGGAAAAAACTGCATCCATGACAGGTACAACTCGCCTCCTACAGAGGCACCCACGAACAATAACTACCCCTGGTTTTCATTATGACTGGACTTCCTTAGACCATATCACTTCATGTACAGGTCTTGAATAATCTTCTTCGGAAACTTTCTTCTTCTTATGGATACTGGCCCAATAGGTTATTCTGTCTATTTATTCAACTTTGTATAGTAGATCAGTGTAATATCTTTGAACTATTAGAGGATATGCTAGGGGTCTTGTGCATGTATTTGATGAATTTAATGATGAAATATGATTGACATTGCTATGATCCCGAGGACTGATGAGCCCATGGAGGCCGAAGTTTTTGATGTGCAGGACCATGCCCGATGGACAGGTACCAGTGGACCGATACACATGGGGAGATGATTAGCTCGGACCTCCATGGGGCTGAAGAGCCCATCAGATGGTTGTTGGGATGGAAGAGACAGGACAACATTGTGATGAGCCTTTGCACATGAAGAAAGAAGGACGCTCCACCTAGGACACTTTGGTTGAGCCCGACCTAGGGGGATCACCCACTTCAGATGGAACATTTGCCCCTTGATGGACATGACGTCACCTAGGAGAGCTGGACGTTATCTTGAGCGTGTGGTAGTGTGATGAGGTCGTTGGCACATGTGACAGCTTGGAGGATCCCTAAAGGGGCTAACGCCTGGCTTCTAGATGCTGGATATGCCCAAAAAGGGCCAACGTCTCCCTCAGAAGGGGCTTGACGTCCCACCTTTTGCTCAATTTATGTCATTTACCTAGCAGTTAGTGTAAAAATAGTGTAAATTTTGTAGTCAGCCTTGTCGGCTGTTTTAATGACCTATTTTGTAATTGAAAGGTCGTGGATTGGTATATATTGAGGACGTTTTCCCCTCATTTTAACATAACACAACTCACTCTCTTGTGAGATACTATCTTTTAGCCTTTGTTTGGTATTTTTGGTGTTTCAAGTGAGGCGCAACTCTTCTTGAAGGATTTCTCTTGGCATATATGGTGTTTCTCTCAAGGAAGGTTTACAACTAGGGTTTGATTATGCATTCTTCATGCTATGTAAGTGAATTTTTCATGCAAAACTTCTTAAGTGAATGGTTGTAGGCTTAATTTCTTGCATTTGCTATTATATTGTTGAATCTTGAAACCCTAGGTAGCAAGCACACAAGTAGGTCATTGTTATATGTCCCCTTGTCTGAGAAATAGTTTTAGCCATTGAAGAAGTAAGATATAGCCTAGCCATTGCTACACTTTTCTCCCTTTTTCTGAGCTAGCGTTGAAGTTATAGATTGAAAAGAGGAGACGTCCTAGGCCTAGTTGAATCTACACCTAGGGTTTTCACCTTTTAGGGTTTGAAAGCCTTGCCCCTGCAACACTTTCTTCCTTAAATCTGTACTTTGAAGCTAGCCGTTTTGCCAAGTGTATTTAGGGAAAGAGGAAGGAGCACGAGGCCTTGCTTAGGCAACACCGGAGTGAGCCTCCTTCCCTTAGGGTTTTGATTCTAAGGCCCTGCCATTGCAACACCTTGGAACCCTACCTTCTAGTCTCTAAGTTTGAGTCCTCCCGAGACTTTTTGCCCTTGCTTTGACTCCATTTACCCTAAGGCACTAGTGATTTCTCCAACGTTGAGCTTGTAGTGCACAAAATTATCTTTCAAACTTTAAATCTTTGAAACCCTAACTAACCCTAATGCTACTAACCTAGGCTGACGTCATACCTGACGCAACAACCCTTTGACTATTAAATAAGCAATTAAATTGATGATGTCAATCATTTATTGAACAATTGTTGATTGAAAATACTGTTGGCTTGGTCATTTTTGTAGACATTGATGAATTGGTGATCTTACATAGGCTATTTAGCAGAACGTTGACTTCATCTTGTCCATTACATTGCTTATTAAATGAAATCAGATAGTTAAGAAGTATTAACCCTTTGAGTTATAGCTTGCAAATATTGTATTGCATTGTTATCATCTTGTTCCAGGCGGGTGTTTTCAACAGGGACTTCACTTCTTTATTGGCTGATTAGCCGGATTATCTGATACTGGTGGTAACCTGCGAGGAGGGAAAACCTTAACTCTTGACCTTTTGTTCTTTGCCTCTGCAAACCCCAGGTTACCAGGGACGTCTCCCCTGGGCTAACCTACCTAAAAAGAAAGAACCTCCCCATCGAGGTGACATTGGGTGGGGAAGGTTCCTGTTACGCCAGTTTGTCCACTATCTTGTAGCATGTGACCTAAAATACAAACTACGCGATAACAAGCCCGATAAGGCTGAAGTAGGTGGGCAATTGCCAAGGCAGACACCTATAGAATGTTGGGGTTGTAAAGGAAATCATAGGTACATAGACTGCCCCCACATAAATGACAAAGTGAGAACTGTCCACAATTTTCAGCAGGCTGAAACAATGGAGGACATGGGAAAAAGTGTACCAAGGATCTATGCATCCTTGGACAACAAGCAAGCTGAATTTCAATCACACATGATTGAAGTGGCAGGTATGATCAACAACCATGCCTTTACTATTTTAATAAATTCAGGGGCTAGCCATAGTTATATAGATCCTAGAGTGGTGGAAAGTTTGCAATTACCAAGAAGCAAGCACGGGAAATCATGGTTAGTGCAGTTGGTTATAGGAGCCAAGAGGAAGGTTGTCGGGTTGGTTAAGTCCTATCCAGTGGACATGAATGGACTGAGCACAAGGGTTGAATTGAACATTCTGCCTTTAGGTTCTTATGATTGTCTAATTGGGATGGATTGGTTGTATCAACACCATGCCATCCTACATTGTCATAACAAGGAATTCACTTGCCTGGATGAGGAGGGGAATCAGAGAACAATCCAAGGAATTCCCAGAGCAATTGTTGTCAGGGAAATCTCAACAATGCAGTTGAAGAAGTGCTACAGAAAAGGCTGTCAATTATTTGCAACACATGTGGAGGAAGCATCTAAGGATGAGGTCTCAAATATTGAAGACCATGCAGTATTAAACAAATTCAAAGATGTATTCTAGGAGGTACCTAGATTACCCCTGAAAAGAGATATTGACTTCTTTGTAAACTTGATGCCTAGAGCAGCTCTAGTATCAAAAGCTCCTTACAGAATGAGTACACCAGAGCTGAAAGAACTGCAATTGTAGCTTGAAGAGCTTCTAAAGAAGGGGTATATATGCCGAAGTGTGTCACCTTGGGGAGCCCTGGTCCTATTTGTGAAAAAGAAGGATGACACACTGAGATTGTGTATCGATTTCAGACAGTTGAACAAAGTGACTGTTAAGAACAAGTATCCTCTGCCGATGATCGATGATCTTTTTGACAGGTTGAAGGATGCTAAGATATTTTTGAAAATAGATCTTAGATTGAGTTATGATTAGGTAAGAATAAAGGATGAAGACATCAACAAGACCACCTTCAGAACAAGGTATGGTCACTATGAATTCACAGTGGTGCCATTTGGGTTGTCAAATGCACCTGTTGTTTTTATGTGCCTAATGAATGGTGTGTTTAGGGAATATGTAGACAAGTTTGTCATAGTATTTTTGGATGGCATCTTGGTGTATTCCAAGTCGAAGGAAGAGCATGAACAACATCTGAGGATGGTGTTGCAGGTGCTAAGGGAGCACCAGTTGTATGCCAAGTTGAGCAAATGCTCTTTTTATCAAAAGAAGATCCATTACGTGGGGCATATCTTCTCAAAAGATGGGATAGCCGTGGATCCTAAGAAGATTGAGGCCATCAGGGAATGGTCAGCGCCAAAGAATGTGACATAATTCAGATCCTTTATGGGTCTAGTTGGTTATTACAGAAGGTTTATTGCAGGGTTCTCAAGGATAGCTCACCCTATCACTTCCTTGCAAAGGAAGGAGAATAAATTTCAATGGACAGAGGAATGTGAGAAAAGCTTCCAACAATTGAAGCAATTGTTAACCAATGCTCCAATCTTGATGATTGCAGATCCAAATGTGGATTTCGTGGTTTGCACAGATGCATGCAAAGAAGGACTGGGAGGAGTCCTCAGTCAGAATGGATTTGTAATTTGTTATGAATACAGAAAGTTGAAAGAGCATGAAAGGAATTATGCCACTCATGATTTAGAGTTGGAAGCCATCGTTCACGCTCTAAAGAAATGGAGGCATTACCTCATGGGAAAGAAGTTTGAACTGAGAACAAACCACAATGGTCTAAACTATTTGTTTGATCAGCCAACCTTGAATGCTAGGAAAAGTAGGTGGTTGGAGTTTCTTTGTGAGTATGACTTTGATATCAAGCATATCAAAGGAAAGGAGAACAAAGTGGCTGATGCACTTAGCAAGAGAGTGCATGAAATACATGCTACAACCATTAGCATGTACCAAACTGATATTAAGGGCAGAATTTTGGAAGCTACAAATGTAGATTTGTAGTACAGGGATTTGGTAGCAAAGCTACAACAAGGAAAGACGCCACAGAAAGTGGAAAATTATAAATTGGAAACTGATGGAACACTTCTGTACAAGAACATAATTTATGTACCTAATATCCAGGACTTGAAATTTATGATTTTGAATGAAATGCATAATGTGCCTTATGCTGGGCACCCTGGATATCACAAAATTGTGGCAGCAGTCAAGAGCCATTACTTTTGGCCAGGTATGAAGAAAGAAGTTGCAGAATACATCGCTAGATATATGGAATGCCAGAAGGTTAAAGCTGAGCATAGACACCCAACAGGGTTGCTATAGCCTCTACCCATTCCTTGGTGGAAGTGGGAAGTGGTGACAATGGATTTCATCACAGGATTTCCTAGGACATGCAAGCAACAAGATTCAATCATGGTGGTGGTGGAAAAGCTTACGAAAGGTACCCATTTTATTCTGTTAAAGACTACTCACAAGGAAACTAATGTTGCTGATATTTTTATGAGGGAAACAACACGATTGCATGGTATTCCAAAGACAATTGTGTCTGACAGGGACCCACAATTTACCTCTAAGTTCTGGAAGGGGTTGTTTAAAGGGTTCAGAACGAATCTGAACTTCAACACAACCTATCATCCCAAGTCTGATGGGTAGACATAGAGGGTGAACCAAGTGATAGAATACATGTTAAGGATGTATGTGATGGACAAACCATCTAAATGGAAAGACTACCTACACTTGGTAGAATTCGCCTACAACAATGGGTATCAAGAATCGTTGAAGATGAGCCCATTTGAATCACTTTATGGTAGAAAGTGCAACACTCCAGTAATCTGGTATAATCCAGCTGATAGAGAAGTGGTTGGGCCAAAGTTGCTTAAGGAAATGGAAGAGCAAATGCTAAAAATTAATCAGAATTTAAAGGCTGCCCAAGATAGGTAGAAGAGTTATGTTGATAAGAATAGGACCCACAGAGAGTTTAAAGTGGGTGACCATGTTTTCTTGAAAGTGAAAGTCAACAGAAGTTCCCTAAAACTGGGAAACTATTCGAAGTTGGCAACCAGATTTTATGGGCCATTTGAAATTCTAGAAAGGATTGGGCCAGTTGCATATATGATTGCATTGCCTACATCCATGACTGTACATAATGTGTTTCATATTTCATTGCTTAAGAAATATATACCTGATGATAATCATGTAATTGATTGGAATGTGATTCAGGTGGAGCAAGAAGGCGTCTTGCAAGTGCATCCGGTGCACATATTGGACCGGAAAAGCAAGTAGCTCTAGAATCGAGCCATAGGGATTGTAAAGTCCAGTGGACCTAGTACGGTCCCAAGGACGCGACATGGGAGCATGAGGATGCTATGCAAGCAGAATACCCGCATCTTTTTGAAGATTTTGGAAATCTTGTTGATCTTGTGTAAAAGTTGCACTGAGGATAGTGCAAAAATAAGGGGAGGGGATTGTAATACCCCAAGGACGAGCCCTAGTTATGTCTATGTATTGTAAACATGTTGTATAGGGTGGTGAGCCAAGTGTATATAAGCTAGTGGGATTATGTGTTTATTAGGTTGGAGAGCCTAGTAGTTAAAGGCTAAGAGCCTGATTTTGTATATGTAATTATGCATATCATTAATAAAATATAAAAACATCGCTCCG
Organism: Picea engelmannii; assembly: GCA_009831015.1. Classification (NCBI taxonomy): domain Eukaryota; kingdom Viridiplantae; phylum Streptophyta; class Pinopsida; order Pinales; family Pinaceae; genus Picea; species Picea engelmannii. The sequence goes on from ML790410.1 coordinate 21,262, forward strand.
TGTAGACCGACCACGAAGAAAGAGTGATGGGGGACTAAGCTTCCACAAGGCTGGGTAAGGGAGAGGAGGCTAAGTTTTGGGCCTAGGGGCTAAGCTATGGGGCTTACCTCCAAAGGGGATAATAATTTATTATTATTTCCTAAAAGGCTAAGGTGGACAATTGTTGAGTGTTGTCCTAAGTTCCCGGAAAGGAACATATGAAAAATGGAGTGCATGCAGCTCTAGGAAGACATGTGTCAACCTGGGCACATGCAATTAAAGCTGCAGAAGTTAGCCGTGGAGGGGGTTCACTACCCATTTTGTCGTCCTCTGCGTCTGCAACTACATACCCGTGCACCCATTCTACGATACTCCATCTGAGTTCGCTGGAATCCTTTCCCAGAAATCGTAATGTCTCTGTGTTGGACCTCTGCATAGCCACGCACCTCTGAAGATCAAATCAATGAATTCGACCTACATCTTCTATTAAGCCCAAGCATCCTAAAATTGTCTATGTCGTGTGTGTTAAAACTGTGGGTTGTTGTGGCCACGCAGTCCCTTGGCTGAGTGAGGCTTGTCACCGTCATCTATTCCTTGCCGAGCCTTGTTGTTGTCCTCTTGGTGCTGGAACAGAGTTAAAGAAGCAGGTTGTTAGGCCTATGTGCAACACTCTCTCCAGGTGAGAGAGGTGGTTGTGGTTGAAGAGGTAGGTTGTCAGGCCTATGGGCAACTCTCTCCAGGTGAGAGAGTGTGTTGTGGAAGTGATTTCTCCTAGAAGAGGTCCCATAGCTACTACAGATCTTTGCGATTTCCGATCCGTTATGTTGTTGAAGCCCAAGGTAAGGGAGGTGAAGGAACCAATGGATTATGTGATAGTGAAGGTGTATACTCCTAGGGTGGGACATGCATGTGGGGAATGAGAGTCTGTGAGCAGTGTGAATAAGTGACTCCTGAGAGAGAATCCTTCCTCATAAACTGTGTGTCTTCTGTTGACCTTGCCTAGCCTAAGATTCCCTTGCTCCATGGAGCTTAGTCCCAGCTCGGGGGTGGCCTACTGCTGAGAGTGATGAGTAGTGCAGTCTAAGTCTGGGAGGTTCGTGGAAGGTCTACACGCAGTTGGTGGTGTTATTCCAGTTGAAAAAATAAGTATAATTTATGTGCCTAATTTTATGTTATGCATACCTACGATAATTGAATGTTATCGTGTATTCCATTGCATATATGAATTACTGTTTATTCTATTTGAATCTGTATGGTAGCAATAAATCTGTGTTATGTGTTTTAAATCTATTAAAATGCATGTTGTACATATTATATAAGTGAATGTTCCACAAAAGTGGCGTTGCCCGACCTATTGGTGGCTGGGGACGTTACAAATTGGTATCAGAGAAGTTAAGGTAAAGTTAAGGTTGTGTTGGTAGCGTTGCTTGGCCTGGAGATGGCTGAGGATGTTACACTTAGAGTAAAAAAAATCGGGAATACAATTTGTCGTTGCAATTTCAGATGTCGAGATAAATTTCATTTGGGCAGAAGTGGACGAGTAGTAGTCATAAGCTATGGACCACTGAAAACTTTGGTCCTCGTGCCCGAAAATATTCAGGGTATCTCCACAGAAATGTTGTCAAGCTGCAACCCTAAGGTGATGAGAACCTTCCTTTCCTCCTCATTGTATTTAAAATGGACGCTGCAACATCATAATATAATCTTCGGTAAATCTTGGTTCAATGTGTTTTAATGGGAGATGTCCTCGACCTTTTCACCTTTTAATGCCATTCTTTTCAAAGCTAATAAAAATGTCATCAATTTGCATTGGGAAAGTGTGCAAAGATGGCAGGGAAATCGAGAAACTATGGAAAAGCGGGGAACACATTGCCAACTATGTAATATACATGGATCTTGACAAAAGCAAGTTCAAGTTAGAAGATAATTTGTTTATATTTACTTAAACAATTTTCATATTATTTTATTTTATTATTGTTCTTTGTGGCCCAAATGCAAACTATGTTCAAATTGGAAGGGTGGAGCAACATTTTCATATGCAAGCATACTCTCAAATATGCGAACCTGTAATATATGCACAATACTAAAGAGGGGCATCATGTGAACACCTTTGTAGATGACAATGGGCCAACATAATATTTCATTCTTGCTATGATGATGCCTTAAAAAAAATAAAACAACCAACATTTTTTCGCGAATTCAAGATTGACAGAAAGAAACTAATCAGATTCCATAATATTCTCCCATAAATGCATTTTAATGGGAGATTACCTCAAGCTTTCCACTTATTAATTCCAATATTTCTGAACATCTGTGGTGAGCTGTCACTAGTAAAATCATAATTAATGTGCATTGGGAAGGGGCGAAGGTGGCGGGGATGAAGGAGAGTTAAAGATTCTTTGGTACTTTTTTGAACCTGGGAGTCCGTGGTGGAATTGTAGATAACCCAAGTTTTGGATGCAAGATGTATACTCAGAACACGGGGAATGAGAGTTCGATAACGCGTACCCGGGAACCCGTGGCCATAAAATTGGCTAAGGAAACGAAAGCGGTCAGTCGGACTCGTGATGTCAAGATATAGATGGATATACAATCTGTGAGTCTGCGACCTGGAAACCCGCTATCATTGAAATGCGATTAAGTATAGAAGAGGAGAAAAAGAAAGGGAGTGAAGAAGTTTATGCTTGACAGAAAAACACTTTGTCTGATAATTGTCAAGCGGTAGAAACACATCGACTATGGGGCATGAGAGTTCCATAGGGCCTAGTTGGGAACTAGTGGGCATAAAATTGGATAAGTATGAAAACTAATAGCAGTCGGTCGGACTCGTGATTGAAGATATAGATGGATATAAAATTTCTGAGTTCGCAACCACGGGAACCCGTGAGTATAGACATGCAACTATGTATAGAAGCAAAAAGGGATAATAGAGGGGAAGAAGAAAAGGGGAAAAGCGACACGTATAGAAGAGAAAAACAAAGGGATTAAAGAACTTTATGTGTCACAGAACAACAATCGGTCTTAAGTATGGAAAGGCGGGGCGGTCATACAGAGTTATCATAGGCAGAGTGAGGCTTGCGAGTTCGAGGAGTGCGGGGTCGAATTGTAGATAAGCAAAGTTTTGGGTGCAAGATGTATATTCGAACACGGGGCATGGGAGTTCGATAAAGAGTGAGGCTTTCGAGTTCGAGGAGTCTGGGGTCGAATTGTAGATAACCGGAGTTTTGGGTGCAAGATGTATATCCAAACACGGGGCATGGGAGTTCGATAATGCATTGGGGGGAACCCGTGGCCATAAAATTGGCTAAGTGTGGAAACGAACTGGGAAAAATATCAACTATGGGAAAAATATTTTTAGCCATGGAATATAGTTGGAGCTTAACAAACCCTGGTTGAAGATAAAAGAGATGTTGTTTATATCTATCTCAACAAGCAATAGAGAAAATATATTACTTGGCACATTTATATGCAAGCATTCAGACATAGTCATCGTAGGTAGACCGAGGCCTGGGGCTTCGAGTTCGGGGTCGAATTTGAGATCATCGAAGTTTCAGGCGCAAGATGTATACTGCGAACACGGGGCATGAGAGTTTAATGGCGCCTACGCAGGAGCCCGCGGCCATAAAATTCGCCAACTATGAAAACGAACGACGGTCGATCGGACTCGTGATGTAAAGATATAGATGGACATGGAATCTGTCACTCTGTCATCCTGGGAACCCGCAAGCATAAACATGGGACTAAGTATAGAATCAGAAACAAATAATAGAGGGGAAGAAGAAAAGGGAGAACGGATAAGTATAGAAGAGGAAAAAGAAAGAGAGGAAAGAACTGTATGCCTTACAAAACAACACTTAGTCTGATAATTATCAAGCGATAGAAACACATCAACTATGGGAAAAACATAAAGCTAGACAAATTGGACAACGCATGCAAT
>ML790410.1:33226-61585 GCA_009831015.1 Picea engelmannii
AAAGACAAATAGAAAACTAGAAGCGCAGAACTGCGTACCAATCCCGGAATGTATCCTTCAACCTTATTCTTGTCAAATTCAATCCCCCCTAGTCGCCACAAAAGATGACAAGAAAACAAACATACAGTGAACAGTGAACCAAACATAAGAAACAACGCAAATAAATAACACTATAAATTTGCTGAGTACAAAGACCAAGTATTCAAGGTATATCATTTTTGAACATATTCATGGCGTGCATCCTACAAGACTCTGAGAGGAAGAAGATGTTCTGCAAGATAGAAAGTTGATCTAATGCAGGAGTATCTCCCACATCAAGCGAGCCAGCTCGGAAGCGAAGGACAACTGGACAAGCGCCAGCACAAATTTTGAAAACACCTTGAAGTGGTTGCGCAATCTTAAATGAGCCATTAAGATGAGGTGCACTTGTATATTATAATCGGACCTTGAGCCTTTAGCTCTCTTCCTTAGTAGGTAGACGACATTTAAGGTAGTTAATGCAAGTAGGTAGAATTGAATGTGTATATGAGACAGTTTCAGAGCGCAAGAGGGAAACGGGATATAGACACCCTCATTGTGAATTTGTAACATTAGTAGAGGAAGAAGAGCAAGAGCAGGCAGAGAGTTGTGTAAGAACACCCATGTACGGATATTTGAATTTATAGAAAAGATTGATTCAAAATTCATGGTTTTGTGTTGTTCTCTGTGTATTGATGCTGAATGATATGCTCATGAATGTTTGCGTCCTGTTATACATTTTCTTTATGTGCTGTGTATATGATTTCATGTTTGAATTGAAGTCTGAGAGGAAGAAGGAATGAGTCTCAATTGTTTCTCTATCTGAGCAAAGAATTCCTGCCAGGAGTGCAGTTGAATTTTCCGCAAGGAGTGCATTGACAAAGGGCTCAGGTAGTTTACTTTTGTTCTCATTTCCGCAGAAGTGCAGTTGGGCACAAGAGTCGTGCAAGGAGTGCGCAGGCCAGGTAAAGCATCAGGGTTACGAACCTAAGTAAAGCGTGAAGGACTGCTACTGCAGGTGTGCGCAGAGTCGAAAGAATTCAGCACTGGGAAGTGACTGAAGGTTTCCGCAAGGAATGCGAGCAAGAGGTCTTCTAAGAAGACGCATAGTTGTAAGGAAGCTCAGGAAGGATAAGGCCTTCGAGACTGTTGAAGGGCAGCGCAGGGAAGCTATGATTGGAAGTTCGCAGAAGTGTCACAAGTTTGCACGCAGGGAGACGAGTTCCATGGAGGAACTCTTAGTCATTTCGCAGGTTTCATCTGGAAAGGACGGACGATCAAAATTCTCCGAGGAGATTTTGCGAAATTTCGTGAGTCGTCAGATCCCGCAGAGGTGCAGGGGAGATACGATGTCATATTTTCTTAAGGCTAAAAGCTCAGGAGGGCAGGGCCGTTGATCCGAGCCACAAGGGTCATTGGATCTATACGTATATCGTGTATCAGGGTTTTGTGGGTGGAAGTCTCGTAAACAACGCAACAGGAATCGCGATATTGCGATATGCGATACCCCGACAGCTAGAAGATTCGTGTGGGACCACAGCGAAGTTGGTGAGTGGGCAGGTGGCACACCGTATCGGGGTTTCGCAACGAGAAGTGTCGAAACCTACACATTAGGATTCATGATATTGCGAACTCCGAAATGCCAGTGGAGTGAAGGGCGTTGAAAAGTCAAACTCGCGCATGTGTCGAAGTTTCGGCGTATCGGGACTCGGGAGTCTGAGAACCGAGTTGCTCGACATCGCGAGTGCCGAAATCACGATAGGAGAAGTTTCGACAGGGTAAAGAAAAGGGTCAGCGCTGACTTATATCGGGTATCGGGGATTCGTGGAACCAACGCTCGACCATTGACCTCGCGATACCGCGAAGTCCGATCTCCCGATAAGTAAATAGAGGGGATCGCATGAAGAGTTCTGTGGGTGCATATTTCCCGATAGGGAAATAGAGGAACGTTAAAGTTCTTCGGGCCGTGAAAGAAGGAGAAGATCCTGTGAGTGGGTGTGCTTGCGAGTGCGTGCCTGCGTCAGTTAGGTATCAGAGCATAGAAAGGTTCTTTGCTTTCTGTAGCAGAGAAGAGAATTCACCATGCCGCCAAGAAGAGATAGACAGTCACCTGATCCAGAGGATAGGGAAATGCTGCGAAGAAGGGGTAGGTAGGGGACAGACCCAGTCATGGAGAGACAGATGCGTGATCTACGAGCTAGATTCGAAGACATGGAGACAGCGCAAAGGCGTACAACTAGTGCTGGGGATCTCAGTGATTCCGAAAGTGAGGTTGAGGCTGAATGTGAAGAAGAAGTTGCAACTGAAGATGCATCAAACGAGTGTTTGATCAGAGCTATTTCCAGGATGGGTGCAAGAGCAAAGATGGAAATTCCAGTTTACGAGGGAAATCTGGATGTAGAGGAGCTTCTAGACTGGATTAGAGCTCTAGACACATACTTCGACTATGAAGATGTCGAAGAGGACAAGAAAGTCAAGCATGCTGTCACACGCTTGAAATGACATGCAACATTGTGGTGGGATGAACTACAAGTTGACAGACGCTGCAAGGGAAAGCAAAAGATTAAGAGCTGGGACAGGATGATCACGAAGATGAAGGCAAAATTCATCCCCAGGGACTATCAAATTTCTCTGTTCAGGAGGATGCAGAACCTGAGACAAAAGCTGATGACAGTGAAAGAGTACACTGAGGAATTCTATAAACTGAACATCAGAGCAGGTGATCGGGAGAGTGATGATGAAAAGGTTGCCAGGTATATGAACGACCTGAGATATGATATCCAGGATGAGATGAGCATGGTAACCATCCGAATGGTGGAAGATGCTTATCAGATGGCTCTGAAAGCTGAGGAGAAGCTGAGCCGAAAACAGGGTCAGAGGGGCCGAGGCAGAAGTCATCCCAGAGGCAAAGCAATTGCCTAGGAAAAATACCAGAAGCCCAAGGAGGAATGGAAGAAACCTCCAACTCGAATTGAGAGAGGTGGAACCTCACATAGAGGACAACATATTGAGCAGAGAGGAGATATTGCTGACAACAACACTTTTCCTCGTACTAGAGGTAGAGGAAAAGGAAGAGGTGGAGTGATCACATGCTTCACATGTGGGAAGAATGGGCACAAGTCTTATGAGTGTCCAGAGAAAAATAAGGACATTAGAGAAGCTCACATCACCGAAGCACAGAGGCGGGATGTTGAGGCTGAATACGTTGAAGGCAGAAGATCGCTGATGATGCAAAAAGTCCTTTTGACACCCGAGAAGGAGGTGGAAAGTTCATTCCAAAGGACCAGACTTTTAAGGACTGCTTGCAAGACCAAGGACAGGGTATGTAAGGTCATCGTAGACAGTGGTAGCACGAATAATCTTGTTTCTACGGAGATGGTAGAGAAGCTGGAGCTGGAGAAGACTGATCATCCAAGCCCATACAGAGTTTCGTGGCTATAGAAGGGACACCATGTAACTGTCACTAAACAATGCTTGGTTGAATTCAAGATAGGTGGATATAATGATAAAATATTGTGTGATTTCATTCCTATGGATGTTTGTCATCTATTGCTGGGTAGACCATGGAAATATGACAGGAATGTGAATCATGATGGGCGAATGAACACATACACCTTAGAGAAGAATGGGAGGACACACATGTTACTTCCGATTAAGGATAAGGAAGTGAAGCCGGAAGTAAGAAACACTGTAATTCTCATGAGTGGGAAGGAACTCCTTAATGAGGTTAAGAAGAAGGAGGATCCATAGTTTATTGTGGTCAGAAAGCTGAAGATTGTTCTGACTAGCACGAGAGTGGATGATTTACTAGAAGAAGTTCAGGAACTGCTGGAAGAGTTCGCTGACATCATAGTGGACAAATTACCTCGTTCGTTGCCACCGATCAGGAGTGTGAGTCATCATATTGATCTCATACCAGGAGCCAGTTTTCCGAACAAAGCCGCGTACAGATTGACACCGCAAGAGAATGAAGAGGTTAAAAGGCAAGTCCAGGATTTGTTGGACAAAGGTTTGGTCAGGGAAGCTTGAGTCCATGTGATGTTCCAATAGTACTCAGTCCGAAGAAAGACGGAGGCTGGAGGATGTGTACTGACTCAAGGGAAATTAACAAGATAATCATTAGGTACAGATTTCCATTGCTGAGGATGGATGATCTGATGGATTGCTTAAGTGGAGAAAAGTACTTTTCAAAGATTTATTTAAAAAGCGGTTATCATCAAATCCGCATGAGAGAAGGTGATGAGTGGAAGACAGCATTCAAAACAAACGAAGGGTTGTATGAATGGCTTGTTATGCCATTTGGCTTAACAAATGCGCCAAGTACCTTCATGAGGTTGATGAATGAAGTCCTGAAGGAGTTCATCGGGAAATTTTTCATTGTGTATTTGGATGACATACTGGTTTACAGTAAATCAGTGGCAGAGCATCTGAAGCATTTGGCTACAGTGATGCAGAGATTACGACAGGAGAAGCTGTTGATAAACATGAAGAAATCCTCATTCATGAAGACAAAGCTCATTTACTTGGGATTTTTTATTTCTGCAAATGAGTTGAGGATGGATCCAGATAAGGTGGAAGTGATCAAGAATTGGCCATCACCGAAGAATATTTTTGAGGTGAGAATTTTTCACGGATTGGCTAGTTTCTACCGAAAGTTCATCAGGAATTTCAGTGGAATTAGCGCAGCGATGATGGATACAGTGAAGAAAAGACATAAATCTTTTCACTGGACATCAAAAGCTGAGAAAAGTTTCAATCTGTTGAAGAGGAAGATTACGGAACAACCAATTTTGGTGTTGCCTAATTTTCAAAAGACATTTCAGGTGAAATGTGATGCAAGTGGGTTTGCAATTGGGGCAGTCTTGAGTCAGGAAGACAGCCCGATAGCATACTTCAGCGAGAAGCTGAATGAAGCAAAATTGAAGCACTCCACTTATGATAAGGAGTTCTATGCTATCATACAGGCATTGAAGAAATGGAGGCATTACTTGATCCCGAAAGAATTTGTATTGTACAATGATAATCATGCACTGCAGTTTGTGACTCAACAGGAGAATTTGAATCAGAAACATGCTAAATGGGTTGAGTATATGAAAAATTTCACTTTTGTGATAAAACATATTTCTGGTACTGCTAACAAAGTTGCTGATGCTTTGAGCAGGAAGTGTTTGCTGTTGCAGTAGTTTAGAGTCAAAACGCTGGGTTTTGATGATCTCAGGGACATGTACGCAGATGATCCAGATTTTAAAGAGGCGTATGAAGCAACTGAGAATCCAGTTCTCAGAGATAGAATCCCATGGATGGAGTATATGATCCAGGAAGGATTGCTGTTCAGAGGCAATCAACTATGTATTCTGAAATGCTCCATGAGGGAGAACCTGCTGAAGGAGAAACACAATGGTGGATTAGCAGGACATTTTGGTCATGACAAGACATTTGCAAAGCTGAATGAGTCATACTTTTGGCTAGGAATGCGAGTGGATGTCAAGAGATTTGTAGAAAGGTGCAACATTTTCCAGCATTCGAAGGGAAGGAAGCATAATGCGGGGTTTTATCAACCATTGCCCATACCAGAAAGGTCATGGGATGCAATTAGCATGGATTTTGTATTGGGGTTGCCAAGAACACGAAGAGGTTGTGATTCAATCTTTGTGGTAGTGGATAGATTTTCCAAGATGGCACACTTCATTCCATGTCAAAAGACCAGTGACGCAACTCACATTGCCAATCTGTTCTTCAAAGAGTTCATTCGACTTCATGGGTTGCCGAGGAGTATAGTTTCAGATCGAGATACCAAATTCATAGGGCATTTCTGGAGGACCTTATGGAAGAAGCTGGGAACTAACTTGTTGTTTAGTTCAACGTATCATCCTCAGACGAATGGACAGACAGAAGTGGTCAACATAAGTCTGGGAGACTTGCTGAGAAGCTTGGTGACAGAGCACCACAGCCAGTGGGACCACATATTTCCGCAGGCAGAGTTCGCGTATAATGACTCAGTCAATAGGAGCACAGGGCAAAGTCCATTTCAGGTTGTCTATGGTATACAACCAAGAGGAATTTCTGAACCGAGGGATTCAGAGCAGACTGCGACTAGGAGCGCTAGTGAAGAAGATTTCACAGAGGCGATGAAAGAACTTCACATCCAGGTGAAGGAGCGACTGCAGAATTCAAGCCCGGAATATAAGCTCAGACCCAATCAGCATAGGAGACAACTTCAGTTTGAGGTTGGTGATCTGGTTCTGGCACATTTGAGGAAAGAAAGGTTTCCGAGGGGAACATACAATAAATTGAAGATGAAGAAAATCAGACCATGTAAGGTCTTGAAGAAAATTGGGGCAAATTCTTATGAGATTGAGTTACCCGATGGGATCGGAATTTATCCGATATTCAATGTCTCAGATTTGTACCCATATAGAACTGGGGGAATATAGACTGGAGATAAGAAGCCAGAGATCCAGTGGACAAAGCAGATGCCAGTTGCAGAGAAGCCGCAGATGGAGCGTATACTGGATAAGAGAGTAAGTAAAAGGACCAGGCGAAATGAATACTTCGAGTATCTGGTCAAGTGGAAGAATCATCCAGTTGAAGATGCCAGCTAGGAGAGTGAAGCAGAGATACATAAGCATGAACAGACCGTGCAGGAGCTCATGGATAGGAGCCCATGAAAGTTTTCAAGCGAGGGAGTATGATGCAGGAGCATCTCCCACATCAAGCGAGCCAGCGCAAAAGCGGAGGACAACTGGAAAAGCGCCAGCACAAATTTTGAAAACACCTTGAAGTTGTTGCGCAATCTTAAATGAGCCATTAAGATGAGGCGCACTTGTATATTATAATCGGACCTTGAGCCTTTAGCTCTCGTCCTTAGTAGGTAGACGACATTTAAGGTAGTTAATGCAAGTAGGTAGAATTGAATGTGTAGATGAGACAGTTTTAGAGCGCAAGAGGGAAACAGGATATAGACACCCTCATTGTGCATTTGTAACATTAGTAGAGGTAGAAGAGAAAGAGCAGGTAGAGAGCTGTGTAAGAACACCCATGTACAGATATTTGAATTTATAGAAAAGATTGATTCAAAATTCATGGTTTTGTGTTGTTCTCTGTGTATTGATGCTGAATGATATGCTCATGAATGTTTGCTTCCTGTTATACATTTGCCTTATGTGTTGTGTATATGATTTCATGTTTGAATTGAAGTCTGAGAGGAAGAAGGAATGAGTTTCAATTGTTTCTCTATCTGAGCAAAGAATTCCTGCAAGGAGTGCAGTTGAAGTGTCCGCAAGGAGTGCATTGACAAAGGGATCAGGGAGTTTACTTTTGTTCTCATTTCTGCAGAAGTGTAGTTGGGCACAAGAGCCATGCAAGGAGTGCACAGGCCAGGTAAAGCCTCAGGGTTACGAACCTGAGTAAAGTGTGAAGTACTCCTGCTGCAGGTGTGCGTAGAGTCGAATGAATTCAACACTGGGAAGTGACTGAAGGTTGCCGCAAGGAGTGCGAGCAAGAGGTCTTCTAAGAAGACGCAGAGTTGTAGGGAAGCTCAGGAAGGATAAGGCCTTCGAGACTGTTGAAGGGCAGCACAGGGAAGCTGTGATTGGAAGTTCGCAGAAGCGTCGCAAGTTTTCACGCAGGGAGACGAGTTCCACGGAGGAACTCTTAGTCATTTCTCAGGTTTCATTTGGAAAGGACGGATGGTTGAAATTCTCCGAGGAGATTTCACGAAATTTCGTGAGTCGTCAGATCCCGCAGAGGTGCAGGGGAGATATGACGTCATATTTTCTTAAGGCTAAAAGCTCAGGAGGGCAGGGCCGTTGATGCGAGCCACAAGGGCGATTGGATCTATACGTATATCGTGTATCGGGGTTTCGTGGGTGGAAGTCCCGTAAACAACGCAACATGAATCACGATATTGCGATACGTGATATCCCGACAGCTAGAAGATTCATGTGGGACCACAACGAAGTTGGTGAGTGGACAGGTGGCACACCGTATCGAGGTTTCGCAGCGAGAAGTGCCGAAACCTACACATTAGGATTCGCGATATTGCGAACTCCGAAATGCCGGTGGAGTGAAGGGCATTGAAAAGTCAAACTCGCGCGTGTGTCGAAGTTTCGGCGTATCGGGACTCGGGAGTCAGAGAACCGAGTTGCTCGACATCGCGAGTGCTGAAATTGCGATAGGAGAAGTTCTGACAGGGTAAAGAAAAGGGTTAGCATTGACTTATATCGGGTATCGGGGATTCGTGGAACCAACGCTCGACCATTGGCCTTGCGATACCACGAAGTCCGATCTCCCGATAAGTAAATAGAGGGGATCGCGCGAAGAGTTCTGTGGGTGCAGATTTCCCGATAGGGAAATAGAGGAACGTTAAAGTTCTTCGGGCTGTGAAAGAAGGAGAAGATCCTGTGAGCGGTCGTGCTTGCGAGTACATGCCTGCATCATGATCTAGGTGGATATTGGTGGCCAACCGCCTATTCCACTTGGACCCACACCATTGTTTCTTTCGGGTTTTTAGTTTCCTTAATTGTAGCACAATTTACTATTTTTAGCAGTTTTTTGGGTCCTAAACTTCCGGAGCAGTTTTGAGGCCCTAAACGACGTTTTTTGGGCATGAATGCTCTGGCGAATATGACTCCTTTCCAAACTTGATATTCGCTAGCAACAATGTATTCCTCAGATAGATCTTTCTAACGATGTATCATGTGCGTCAAATGGAGATAGTATGCAAAAGTTACAACCCTGGCAAATTGATGTGCCAATTTACCCCAACATGGCCCATATTCTGGCATTTCATCTCCTAGGGTTAGGTTTTTGGATGTTTAGGTTTTTTCATTGTTTCTCAATAATATATACGCCTTCGAGCCTCATTGTAACACAGATTTCAAAGGCCAGTAGCCGCCACATCTCTTCTCAGAGATAAGCTACCAACGCCTGAGCTATTTTATTTCCATTCTATATGTAAGCATCTTTCAGTCATTTGTTGTTAATGAAATGAAGTTTTAATTCCGCTGCATCTCCGCGTTTATGTGTATTTATATATTTCATTGTGTTCCTGCATAAATCTGGATCAATGGTATCATAGCAGTCTGCTCTTTCTTGATCCTTCTTTTCATGTCCACAACAAGATCGGGGTATAAGGAGTTAGGGCTCGATCTGGTTGAACCGTTGCAAGTTCAGCCTCGCAAACCCCGATGACCGCCCATGGGGGAAGAAAAGAAAGATGAGGGAGCAGGAGATCCTATAAAATTATTGCTCGAGGAGGCCCTTGAGAAACAAAGGAACGCGATGATGGACAACTTTGCCCAGATCCTTCAACGACTGCCCACTGGCAACACATCTACATCCAACAACCACTCTGGAGGTGACACTCCTTTTAAGGTACAAGTAAACTTTGACATTCCCATATTTGAGGGAAAAATAGACGCAGATGGCGTTGATAGATGGTTGAATCTGCTAGAAGGATATTTCTCGGTTCATGACTTTTCCGACCAAGAAAGGATTATTTTTGCACTCCTTAAAGCCACCCCCATGTCAAGGACTGGTGGGAAACCTACTGGGAGCATCAGAGCGAGGGGGAACCCTCTTTGTTCTCGGTCGCACCCACTTGGAATTCTTTCCGAGATGCCATCAAGGAACAATATTATCCCATGGGGAGCTATGAGGACAAATGCATACAATGGACTACGATGTGCATGAGCTGACGAATCTGTTCCATACCCTATGCACAAAGTTGGGTATCAAAGATTCAGAGAAACATTTGGTGTTAAAGTACTGCAGTTGTCTTCATAGATATATTTAGGAAGAAATGGAGTTCCTCAACATCTCCTCGCTTGGTGTGACATACTGGTATGCTTCCAAGATTGAGCAGAAGTTCAAACAAAGGAAATGAGACTTTGGGTCTGCGAATCAGAAGCAAGGGAAAGGTACCCCCAAAACCCCGAACAAAGGACCAAGCCAAGGTGGGGTGGCCCAGGACAACCTACCAAAGCTGCAAGCAAAGAACAACATCACAAAGCCAAAAAAGGACATGGGGAAGTGGTGTGATTTCCATAAGAGCTCCACTCACAACACAAGTGAGTGTCGGGCCAAGCAGTTACTGGTAGCCGAGTTGAAGGCTTCTGAATCGGATGCAGGCTCCGACTCTGAATCAGAACCCGACAAGGGGAATGACAGGGGGAAGCAGGTTATCGATGCGAAGCCCAATGCCACAGTTGCCACCACGAAGATCTAGAAGAAGGAACCAGAATATCTAGAGGAGGCGAAGCACCTCTTCCATTCCTAGATGTGGGTAAAGGGTTCCCCGTTGCAGTTCATTATCGACAGCGAGAGCTAGAAGAACCTCATCTTAGTAGAGGTCATGAAATGGCTGGGCTTTCCGACCATAACACACCCACAACCATACACCATTGGGTGGTTGCACCAAGGACGAGACCTCTGCGTAAGCCAGTAATGTCGCCTTCCCTACAACATCAAGCCCTTCACGGATGAGGTATTATGTGACATTTCTCCTCTTTATGTTTCTGATGTATTATTAGGCCAACCATACTTGTGGAAGTGACATGCTCTGTATGAGTCCATGCCTTGTGCTGTTATTATTACTTTGGGCAATAATCTGTACAGGATACTAGAAATAACACTGCCTACAACCATCTCTTTGGTTACTGCAAAACAATGTAGTAAGCTCATTGCCAAAACCATGAAATTTGTTTTCCTGATGATCCGCCCTCAGGGAAAGAAGAAGACTCCGACCACGACCTCTAGACAGGGCCCCTCTGCACGACAACAAAAGATGGATAAGGTCATGGAGGAGTACGAGGACATCTTCACCTCCCCTACAAGGGTGCCTCTACACTGTTAGGTCAAGCACCCTATCGATCTGACCCCAGGTGCATCGTTGCCCAATGGACCGATCTATCGACTCTCTGTTCTGGAGAATGACGAAATCAAGAGGCAGATTCATGAGATGTTGCAGAAAGTTCACATCCGACCGAGTTCATCACCCTGTGGGAGCTCGATCATGCTGGTGTAGAAGAAGGATGGGACTTGGAGACTCTGCATTAACTATCAGGCACTGAACAAGATCACTGTCAGGAATAGGTACCCGATCCTACAGATTGATGACCTTCTGGAGCAGCTCAAGGGGGAGAAATATTTCAGCAAGATTGACTTGAAGTCTGGGTATCACCAGGTACCAATCGAACCCTCTGATGTGTGGAAGACTGCCTTCAAATCCAAGGAGGGCCTTTTTGAATGGCTGGTCATGCCTCTAAGGTTGAAAAATGCCCCTGCAACCTTCATGAGACTAATGGAAGACATCTTGCGACCATTCACCAACTCATTTGTAGTGGTGTACTTGGATGACATTCTGATCTTCAGCCAGATTGGGAAGAGCACCTCCACCACATCCGACAAGTCCTCCAAACACTACGGCAACACAAGTTGTGTGCCAATTTGGAGAAGTGCACTTTTGGCACGACCCAGGTTTAATATCTGGGATACATTATTGATGAGTAGGGGGTGCATGTGGATCCAGCCAAGTTCCAAGTCATTCAGGATTGGCCAGCCCCAACCACGCTAACAGAGCTCTGCATATTTTTGGGTCTTGCCAATTTCTACCACAGGTTTGTGTTGGGATTCTCTCATATCACTTGGCCCTTGAGTCAAGTCACCAAGGGAGGAGCGAAAGCAAAATTATTTTGGTCTAAATCTCAAAAGAAGGTGTTCGACAATTTGAAGCATCGTCTCTACTATGCACCAATTCTCACATTACCAGACTTGCAACAACCATTTGAGATCGAGACATATGCCTCCAACTATGCTATTTGGGTTGTCGTTACTCAACAGGGGCATCCAGTGGCAAATCACAGTGAGACACTTTCCGACACTTTCCAGTTTTTATCCCACTTATGACAAGGAGATGTATTCCATTGTGCAGGCTTGCCAACAATGAAAGCATTACATTTTTGGAAGGAAACAGTCATCCACACAAACCACTGACCCTTGAAGTTCATATAGACACAACGGAAGTTGCAGAACGATTGCCATCAGAAGTGGTCCACATACCTGCAAAAGTTTCATTTGAACATTAAGTACAAGAAAAGAAGCAACAATAATGTTACAGATTGCATCAGCCGACCCTCTATCATGGCGCTAACTACAGTGCTCAACTCTTGTGGGCATGAGACTTCCAATTGGCCGCTTCTCTAAAAAAGTGATCTAGAATTCGGCCACACATACAATACGCTCTTGGAGGGTAAGAAAGCTCCTAATTTTCACCTCCAGGATGATATGCTATGTCACCTGGGACATCTTTGTGTTCCTTCAAGCGAGCGTGCCAAGATGATTTGGGAGGCGCACTACAATCGGTTTGCTGGGCATTTCGGTGTCGAGAAAACCATGGAAGTACTGCAAAAGTATTTCTATTGGATGAACCTTCAAAAGGATGTCGGGAATTACATCAAATCCTGCACTGCTTGCGCCATTTCCAAATTGACCATCCAGAAGAAAGGCCTCTATACTCTGCTACCCACCCCTAGTCGACCTTGGGAATCCATCTCCATAGATTACACGTCGGGCCTTCCTTCTACTAAGCATGGCAATGACTGTGTTTTTGTGGTCGTCGACAGATTCTCGAAGATGTCCATTATGATGGCCTGTAAGAAGAATATCACAACAGAAGCCACTGCTAAACTCTTCTTTGAGTGAGTGTGGTTACATTTTGGGATCCCACAGTTTATCATCTCAGATCGGGACAACAGGTTCCTCAGTACATTTTGGTCCAGCGTCTGGTCGATGCTGGACACCAAGCTCACCAAGTCCACATATTTCCATCCACAAACTGATGGCCAGACAGAGGTCGTCAACTGGATGATTGTACACATTCTGTGCATGTACAACTCAAAGCATCCATGCACATGGGATGAGAGCCTCCCCTATGTACAACACAGCTACAACCGATCTCTCCATAGCTGAACCAACCACAACCCCTTTCAGGTGGGCTTGGGATTCCAGCCAGTATGTCCCATTGACGTAGCCATGCCATTTGCGACTACTCAGGCAGATTCATCCCATGTCCAAACTGAGGCTGACAAGGCAAACAACTTCATTGAGCGCATTCAACACATCCGCCAACAAGTTCATGACATCTTGGACAGAGCCAATGCTAAGTACAAGCAACGACATGATCAACATCGGGTGCCACACAACTTCCAGGTGGGCAACAAAGTGTGGCTACTATTGCAAAAGGAGCGCCTCGTTGGACCCTACCGCAAGATTCCCTCGCTACGATATGGGCCATAAACCATCACCAAGGCTATAGGGGACAATGCCTTTGAGCTCAGTATTCCACCATTCCTTGGTTTGCACCCAATGTTCAATGTTGACCGCCTTTGATCCTACTTTCCACCTCTACTGGACACATCCGACATGGCAGAACAACTCACACCAACAAAGTTAAACCCAGATTGCATGGAACAAGCCACAACTGATCGGATTATGGACACACAGATCAAGAACACTTGCCAACAGAGGATCCAACTATATCGAGTTGTTAAAGCAGGCCAGTTCCTTCACCAGGGAAAGTGGCTTACCAGGGACCAAGTTCAGCAGAAGTTTCCTCATCTCATGGAGGAACTCAGCGCAATGGGGACCATTGCTTCCTAAGGGGGGAGGAATGATCTAGGTGGATATTGCTAGTCACCCGCCTATTCCGCTTGGACTCACACCATTGTTTCTTTTGGTTTTTCAGTTTACTTAATTGTAGCACAATTTACTATTTTTAGCAATTTTTCGGGTCTTGAACTTCCAGAGCCGTTTTGAGGCCCTAAATTACGTTTTTTGGGCATGAGTGCCCCGACGAGTGCAAGCCCATTCTAGACTCGATATTCGCTATCAGCAGTGTAGTCCTCAGATAGATATTTCTAACGATGTATCATGTGCGTCAAATGGAGATAGTATGCCAAAGTTACGAGCCCGGGAAATTGTTGTACAATTTACCCCAACGAGGCCCATATTCTGGCGTTTCATCTCATAGGGTTAGGTTTTTGGATGTTTAGGGTTTTCCATTGTTTCTTAATAATATATAGGCCTTCGAGACTCATTGTAACATAGAGTTCATAGGCCAGTAGCCGCCACAACTCTTCTCAGAGATAAGCTACCAACGCACGAGCTATTTTATTTCCATTCTGTCTGTAAGCATATTTCAGTCATTTGTTGTTAATGAAATGAAGTTTTACTTCCGCTGCATATCTGCTTTTATGTGTATTTCTGTATTTCATTGTGTTCCTGCATAAATCTATATCAGTGGTATCAGAGCAGTTTGCTCTTTCTCGACCCTTCTTTGCATGTCCCCAACGAGATCGGGGTATAAGGAGTTAGGGCTCGATCTGGTTGAACAGTTGCAAGATTAGCCTCTCAAACCCCGACAACTAGCCATGGGGAAAGAAAATAAAGATGAGGGAGCATGAGATCCTATCAAATTATTGCTCAAGGAGGCCCTTGAGAAACACAGGAATGCGATGATGGAAAACTTTGCCCAGATCCTTCAACGACTGCTCACTGGCAGCGCATCTACATCCAACAGCCACTGTGGAGGCACCACTCCTTTTAAGGTACAAGTAAACTTTGACATTCCCATATTTGAGGGCCAAATAGATGTAGATGGCATTGATAGATGGTTGAATCTGCTAGAAGGATATTTCTCGGTTCATGACTTTTCCGAGTGAGAAAGGATTATTTTTGCACTCCTTAAAGCCGCCCCCTATGTCAAGGACTGGTGGGAAACCTACTGGGAGAAACAGAGTGAGGGGGAACCCTCTCTGTTCTCGGTCGCACCCACTTGGAATTCTTTCCGAGACACCATCAAGGAACATTATTATCCTGTGGGGAGCTATGAGGAAAAATATATACAATGGACTACGCTGCGGCAAGAAAGAGACCAAGATGTGCATGAGCTGACGAATCTGTTCCATACCCTACGCACAAAGTTGGGTATCAAAGATTCAGAGAAACATTTGGTGTTAAAGTACCACAATTGTCTTCATAGATACATTTAGTTGGAAATGGAGTTCCTCAACATCTCCTCGCTTGGTGTGATATACCGGTATACTGCCAAGATTGAGCATAAGTTCAAACAGAAGAAGCGAGACTTTGGGTCTGCGAATCAGAAGCAAGGGAAAGGTACCCCCAAACTGCCGAACAAAGGACCAAGCCAAGGCGGGGTGCCCCAAGACATCCTTCCAAATCCGCAAGAAAAGAACAACATCATGAAGCCAAAAAAGGACACAGAGAAGTGGTGTGAGTTCCATAAGAGCTCCACTCACAACACAAGTGAGTGTCCGACCAAACAGTTACTGGTAGCCGAGTTGGAGGCTTCTGAATTGAATGCAAGATTCGACTCTGAATAAGAACCCAAAAAGGGGAATGACAGGGGGAAGAAGATTATCGATGCAGAGTCCAATGTCACCATTGCCACCATGAATATCCAGAAGAAGGAACCAGAAGATCTAGAGGAGGCAGAACGCCTCTTCCATTCCCAGATGTGGGTAAAGTGTTCCCTGTTGCAGTTCATTGTCGACAACGAGAGACAAAAGAACCTCATCTCAGTAGAGGTCGTGAAATGGTTGGGCTTGCTGACCACATCACACCCACAACCATACACCATCGGGTGGCTGCACCAAGGACGAGACCTCCGCGTAAGCCAACAATGTCACCTTCCCTACATCATCAAGCCCTTCACGGATGAGGTATTATGTGACATTGCTCCTCTTGATGTTTCTGATGTATTATTAGGCCAACCATACTTGTGGAAGCGACATGCTATGTATGAGTCCAAGCCTCGTGCTGTTAATTTTTACTTTGGGCAATAAGATGTACAGGATACTAGAAATAGCACAGCCTACAACCATCTCTTTGGTTACTGCAAAACAATGTAGTAAGCTCATTGCCAAAACCAGGAATTTTTTTTTCCTGATGATCCTCCCTCAGGTAAAGAAGAAGATTTCGGCCACGACCTCCAGACAGTGCCCCTTTGCATGACAACAATAGATGGATAAGGTCATGGAGGAGTACGAGGACATCTTCACCTCCCTCGCAGGGGTGCCTCTACACTGTCAGGTAAAGCACCCCATCGATCTGACCCCAGGTGCACCATTTCCCAATGGAACGATCTATCGATACTCTGTTATGGAGAATGAAAAAATCAAGAGGCAGATTCAGGAGGTGTTGCAGAAAGGTCACATCCGACTGAGTTCATCGCCCTGTGGGAGCTCGATCATGCTGGTGCAGAAGAAGGATGGGACTTGGAGACTCTACATTGACTATCGTGAACTAAACAAGATCATTGTCTGGAATAGGTACCTGATCCCATGGATTGATGAACTTCTAGACCAACTCAAGGGGGCAAAATATTTCAACAATATCGACTTGAAGTCTGGGTATCACCAGGTACCAATCAAACACTCTGATATGTGGAAGACTGCCTTCAAATCCAAGGAGGGCGTTTTCAAATGGCCAGACATGCCTTTAGGGTTGACGAATTCCCCTGCAACCTTCATGAGACTAATGGATGATATCTTGTGACCATTCACCAACTCATTTGTAGTGGTGTACTTGGATGACATTCTGATCTTCAACCAGACTTGGGAAGAGCACCTCCACTACATCCGATAAGTCCTCCAAACACTACGACAACACAAGTTGTGTGCCAATTTGGAGAAGTGCTCTTTTGGCATGACCCAGGTTCAGTATCTGGGATACATTATTGATGAGTGGGGGGTGCATGTGGATCCAACCAAGATCCAAGTCATTTGGGATTGGCCAGCCCCAACCACCCTAATAGAGCTCCGCAGCTTTTTGGGTCTTGCCAATTTCTACCACAGGTTTGTGTTGGGATTCTCTCATATCACTTGGCCCTTGAGTCAAGTCACCAAGGGAGGATCGAAAGCAAAATTATTTTGGTTTGAATCTCAACATAAGGCATTCGACGATTTGAAGAATTGTCTCTGCTTTGCACCAGTGTTCACATTACCAGACTTGCAAGTAAGTTGCAACAACCATTTGAGATCGAGACAGATGCCTCTGACTATGCTATTGGGGCAGTCCTTACTCAACAGGGGCATCCAGTGGCATATCACAGTGAGACACTTTCCGACACTGTCCATAAGTATCCCACTTAGTACAAGGAGATGTATTCCATTGTGCAAGCTTACCGACAATGGAAGCATTGCATTTTGGGAAAGGAAACGGTCATCCACACAGACCACCGACCCTTGTAGTTCATACAGACACAAGGGAAGTTGCAGAATGATCGCCATCAGAAGTGGTCCACATACCTGCAACAGTTTCATTTGAACATTAAGTACAAGAAAGGAACCACCAATAATGTTGCAGACTGCCTCAGCCGACCCCCTATCATGGCGCTAACCACGGTGCTCAACTCTTGTGGGCACGAGACTTCCGATTGGCCGCTTCTCTACAAAAGTGATCCAGAAGTCGGCCACACATACAATACGCTCTTGGAGGGTAAGCAAGTTCCTAATTTTCACATCCAGGATGCCTTGCTATGTCACCTGGGACATCTTTGTGTTCCTTCAAGTGAGTGTGCCAAGATGATTTGGGAGGCGCACTACAGTTGGGTCGCTGGGCATTTTGGGGTCGAGAAAACCGTGGCAGTATTGTAAAAGTATTTCTATTGGCCGAACCTTCGACAGGATGTCGGGAAGTACATCAAGTCCTGCATTGCTTGCGCCATTGCAAAACTGACCATCAAGAAGCAAGGCCTCTATACTCTGCTGCCCAGCCCTAGTCAACCTTGGGAATCCATCTCCATGGATTACATGTCAGGCCTTCCTTCTACTAAGCATGGCAATGATTGTGTTTTTGTGGTCGTCGACAGATTCTCGAAGATGTCCATTATGATGGCCTGCAAGAAGAATATCACAACAGAAGCCACTACTAAAATCTTCTTTGAGTGAGTGTGGGTACACTTTGGGATCCTACAGTCTATCATCTCATATCAGGACAACAGGTTCCTCAATGCATTTTGGTCCAACCACTGGTCGATGCTGGAAACCAAGATCACCAAGTCCACAACTTTCCATCCTCAAACTGATGGCCAGACAAAGGTCGTCAACTGGATGATTGTACACATTTTGCGCATGTACAACTCAAAGCATCCATGCACATGGGATGAGAGCCTCCTCTATGTACAACACAACTACAACCGGGATCTCCATAGCTCAACCAACCACAACCCCTTTCAGGTGGGCTTGGGATTCCAGCCACTATGTCCCATTGACGTAGCCATGCCATTTGCAGCGACTTAGGAAGATTCAGCCAATGTCCAGTCTGAGGTTGATAAGGAAAACAACTTCATTGAGAACATTACACACATCTTCCAATAGGTTCATGACATCTTAGACAGAGCCAATGCTAAGTACAAGCAATGACATGATCAACATCGGGTGCCACACAACTTCCAGGTGGGCGACAAAGTGTGGCTACATTTGCAAAAGGAGTGCCTCGCTGGACCCTACCGAAAGATTCGCCCGCTCTGATATGGGCCATAAAACATCACCAAGGCTATAGGGTACAATGAATTTGAGCTTAGTATTCCACCATTCCTTGGTCTGCACCTAGTGTTCAATGTCGATTGCTTTCGACCCTACTTTCCACCTCTACGGACACATCCGACATGGCAGAACAACTCACGCCAACAGAGTTAAACCCATATTGCATGGAACATGCCACAACTGATTGGATTATGGACCTACAGATCAAGAACACTCTCCAACAGAGGATCCAACTATATCGAGTTGTCAAAGCAGGCCAACTCCTTCACCAGGGAAAGTGGCTCACTAGGGACCAAGTTCAACAGAAGTTTCCTCATCTCATGGACGAACTCAACACAATGGGGACCAATGCTTCCTAAGGGGGGAGGAATGATTTAGGTGGATATTGGTGGCCACCCGCCTATTCCACTTATACCCACACCATTGTTTCTTTCAGTTTTTCAGTTTCCTTAATTGTAGCACAATTTACTATTTTTGGCAGATTTTTGGGTCTTGAACTTCCGAAACCGTTTTGAGGCCTTAAACGACGTTTTTTGGGCATGAATGCCTTGAAAAAGATATATTTATTTCAAACTCAATATTCAATGTCAACAATGTAGTCCTTGGATAGATCTTTCTAATGATGTATCATGTGCGTCAAACGAAGATAATATGCCAAAGTTATGACCCAAGGAAATTGATATACCAATTTACCCCAACATGGCCCATATTCTGGCGTTTCATCTCCTAGGGTTAGGTTTTTGGATGTTTAGGGTTTTCCATTGTTTCTCAATAATATATAGGCCTTCGAGCCTCATTGTAACACAGAGTTCATAGGCCATAATCCGCCACATCTCTTCTCAGAGATAAGCTACCAACGCCCAAGCTATTTTATTTCCATTCTGTCTGTAAGCATATTTCAGTCATTTGTTGTTAATGAAATCAAGTTTTACTTCCGCTGCATATCTACGTTTATGTGTATTTCTGTATTTCATTGTGTCCCTGCATAAATCTGGATCAGTGGTATCATAACAGTCTTCTCTTTCTCGATCCTTCTTTGCATGTCCCCAACGAGATCGGGGTATAAGGAGTTAGGGATCAATCTGGTTGAACCGTTGCAATATCAGCCTCGCAAACCCCGGCGGTCGCCCATGGGGGAAGAAAAGAAAGATGAGGGAGCAGGAGATCCTATCAAATTATTGCTCGAGGAGGCCCTCGAGAAACAAAGGAACGCGATGATGGACAACTTTTCCCAGATCCTTCAACGACTGCCCACTGGCAGTGCATCTACATCCAACAACCACTCTGGAGGCGCCAGTCCTTTTAAGGTACAAGTAAACTTTGACATTCCCATATTTGAGGGCCAAATAGATGCAGATGGTGTTGATAGATGGTTGAATCTGCTAGAAGGATATTTCTCGGTTCATGACTTTTTCGACTAAGAAAGGATTATTTTTGCACTCCTTAAAGTTTCCCCCCATGTCAAGGACTGGTGGGAAACCTACTGGGAGAAAAAGAGTGAGGGGGAACCCTCTCTGTTCTCAGTCGCACCCACTTGGAATTCTTTCTGAGACACCATCAAGGAACAATATTATCCCGTGGGGAGCTATCAGGACAAATACATACAATGGACTACGCTGCGGCAACAAAGAGACCAAGATGTGCATGAGCTGACGAATCTGTTCCATACCCTATGCACAAAGTTGGGTATCAAAGATTTAGAGAAAAATTTGGTGTTAAAGTACCGTAGTTGTCTTCATAGATACATTCAGGAGGAAATGGAGTTCCTCAACATCTCTTTGCTTGGTGCGACATACCGGTATGCTGCCAAGATTGAGCAGAAGTTCAAACAGAAGAAGCGAGACTTTGGGTCTGCAAATGAGAAGCAAGGGAAAGGTACCCCCAAACCTCCGAACAAAGGACCAAGCCAAGGCGGGGCGACCCATGACAACCTGCCAAAGCCACAAACAAAGAACAACATCAAGAAGCCAAAAAAGGACACGAGGAAGTGGTGTGAGTTCCATAAGAGCTCCAGTCAGAACACAAGTGAGTGTCAGGCCAAGTAGTCACTAGTAGCTGAGTTGAAGGCTTTTGAATCGGATGAAAACTCTGACTCTGAATCAGAACCTGACAAGGGGAATGACAGGGGGAAGCAGATTATTGATGCGTAGCCCAATGCCACCGTTTCCACAACGAAGATCCAGAAGAAGGAGCCAGAAAATCCATAGGAGGCGGAGCGCCTCTTCCATTCCCAGATGTGGGTAAAGGGTTCCTCATTGTAGTTCATTGTCAACAGTGGGAGCCAGAAGAACCTCATCTCAGTAGAGGTCATGAAACAACTGGGCTTGCCGACCATAGCACAGCCACAACCATACACCATCGGGTGGCTACACCAAGGATGGGACTGCTGCGTAAGCCAACAATGTTTCCTTCCCTACAACATCAAGCCCTTCATCGATGAGGTATTATGTGACATTGCTCCTATTGATGTTTCTGATGTATTATTAGGAAACCCATACTTGTGGAAGTGACATGTTGTGTATGAGTCCAGGCCTCGTGCTGTTATTATTACTTTGGGCAATAAGCTGTATAGGATACAGGAAATAGCACCACCTATAGCCATCTCTTTGGTTACTGCAAAATAATGCAGTAAGCTCATTGCCAAAACCAGGAAATTTGTTTTCCTGATGATCCGCCCTCAGGGAAAGAAGAAGATTGCGACCACGACCTCCAGACAGGGCCCCTCTGCACGACAACAACAGATAGATAAGGTCGTGGAGGAGTACGAGGACATCTTCACCTCCCCCACAGGGGTGCCTCTACACTGTCAGGTCAAGCACCCCATTGATCTGACCCCAGGTGCATCGTTTCCCAATGGATTAATCTATCGACGCTCTGTTATGGAGAATGACGAAATCAAGAGGCAGATTCAAGAGCTATTGCAGAAAGGTCACATCCGACCGAATTCATCGCCCTATGGGAGCTCGATCGTGCTGGTGTAGAAGAAGGATGGGACTTGTAGACTCCGCATTGACTATCAGGCATTGAACAAGATCACTTTCTGGAATAGGTACCCGATCCCACAGATTGATGACCTTCTAAACAAACTCAAGGGGGCGAAATATTTTAGCAATATCGACTTGAATTCTGGGAATCACAAGGTACCAATCGAACACTCTGATATGTGGAAGACTGCCTTCAAATCCAAGGAGGGCCTTTTCGAATGGTTGGTCATGCCTTTCAGGTTGTCGAATTCCCTTGCAACCTTCATGAGACTAATGGATGACATCTTGCGACCATTCACCATCTCATTTGTAGTGGTGTACTTGGATGACATTCTAATCTCCAGCCAGACTTGGGAAGAGCACCTCCACCACATCCGACAAGTCCTCCAAACAATGCAACAACACAAGTTGTGTGCCAATTTGGAGAAGTGCACTTTTGGCATGTCCCAGGTTCAATATATGGGATACATGTGGATCCAGCCAAGATCCAAGTCATTTTGGATTGGCCACCCCCAACAACCCTAACAGATCTTCGCAGCGTTTTGGGTCTTGCCAATTTCTACCACAGGTTTGTGTTGGGATTCTCTCATATCACTTGGCCCTGTAGGCAAGTCACCAAGGGAGGAGCGAAATCAAACTTCTTTTGCTCTAAATCTCAACAGAAGGTGTTCGACGATTTCAAGCATCGTCTTTTCTCTGCACCAGTGCTCACATTACCAGACTTGCAACAACCATTTGCGATTGAGAAAGATGCCTCCGACTATGCTATTGGGGTAGTCCTTACTCAACAGGGGAATCCAGTGGCATATCACAGTGAGACACTTTCTGACACTATCCAAAAGTATCCCACTTATGACAAGGATATGTATTCCATTGTGTAGCCTTGGTAACAATGGAAGCATTACATTTTGAGAAAGGAAACGATCATCCACACAGACCACCGGCCCTTGAAGCTCATACAAACACAAGGGAAGTTGCAGGATGATCACCATCAGAAGTGGTCCACATACCTGCAAGAGTTTCATTTGAAAATTAAGTACAAGAAAGGAAGCACCAATAATGTTGCAAACTACCTCAACCGACCCCCTATCATGGTGCTAACCACGGTGCTCAATTGTTGTGGGCATGAAACTTTTGATTGGTTTCTTCTCTACAAAAGTGATCTAGAATTTGGCCACACATACAATACACTCTTGTAGGGTAAGCAAGTTCCTAATTTTCACCTCCAGGATGCCTTGCTAAGTCACCTCAAACATATTTGTGTTCCTTCAAGCGAGCGTGCCAAGATGATTTGGGATGCGCACTACAATCAGGTCGCTGGGCATTTCAGGGTCGAGAAAACTGTGGCAATACTGCAAAAGTATTTCTATTGGCCGAACCTTCAACAGGATGTCGGGAAGTACAACAAGTTCTGCACTGCTTGCGCCATTGCCAAACCAACAATCAAGAAGCAAGGCCTCTATACTCCACTGCCCACCCCTAGTCGACCTTGGGAATCCATCTCCATGGATTACATGTCGGGCCTTCCTTCTACTAAGCATGGCAATGACTGTGTTTTTGTGGTCGTCGATAGATTCTCGAAGATGTCCATTATGATGGCCTGCAAGAAGAATATCACAACAGAAGCCACTGCTAAACTCTTCTTTGTGTGAGTGTGGTTACATTTTGGGATCCCACAGTCTATCATATCAGATTAGGACAACAGGTTCCTAAGTACATTTTGGTCCAGCCTCTGGTCGATGCTGGACACCAAGCTCACCAAGTCCACATATTTCCATCCACAAACTGATGGCTAGACAGAGGTCGTCAACTGGATGATTGTACACATTCTTTGCATGTACAACTCAAAGCATCCATGCACATGGGATGAGAGCCTCCCCTATGTACAACACATCTACAACTGAGCTCTCCATAGCTGAACCAGCCACAACCCCTTTCAGGTGGGCTTGGGATTCCAGCCAGTATGTCCCATTGACGTAGCCATGCCATTTGCGACTACTCAGGTAGATTCATCCCATGTCCAAACTGAGGCTGACAAGGCAAACAACTTCATTGAGCGCATTCAACACATCCACCAACAAGTTCATGACATCTTGGATAGAGCCAATGCTAAGTACAAGCAACAACATGATCAACATCGGGTGCCACACAACTTCCAGGTGGGCGACAAAGTGTGGCTACATTTGCAAAAGGAGCGCCTTGCTGGACCCTACTGCAAGATTCACCCACTCTGATATGGGCCATACACCATCACCAAGGATATAGGGGACAATGCCTTTGAGCTCATTATTCCACCATTCCTTGTTCTGCACCCAGTGTTCAATGTCGACTGCCTTCGGCCCTACTTTCCACCTCTACTGGACACATCCGACATGGCAGAACAACTCACACCAACAGAGTTAAACCCAGATTGCATGGAACAATCCACAACTGATCGGATTATGGACACAAAGATCAAGAACACTTGCCAACAGAGGATCCATCTATATCCAGTTGTCAAAGCAGGCCAACTCCTTCACCAGGGCAAGTGGCTCACTAGGGACCAAGTTCAACAGAAGTTTCGTCATCTCATGGAGGAACTCAATGAAATGGGGACCATTGCTTCCTAAGGGGGGAGGAATGATCCAGGTGGATATTGGTGGCCACCCACCTATTCCACTTGGACCCACACCATTGTTTCTTTCAATTTTTAAGTTTCCTTAATTATAGCACAATTTACTATTTTTAGCAGTTTTTTCGGGTCCTGAACTTCCGGAGCCGTTTTGAGGCCCTAAACGACATTTTTTGGGCATGAATGCCTCGATGATTATCAGACTGTTCTAGACTTGATATTTTCTGCCATCAATGTATTCCTGGGATAGATCTTTCTAATGATGTATCATGTGCGTGAAACGAAGATAGTATGCAAAAGTTACGACCCCGGGAAATTGATGTACCAATTTACCCCTACAGGGCCCATATTCTGGCGTTTTATCTCCTAGGGTTAGGTTTTTCCATTGTTTCTCAATAATATATAGGCCTTCAAGCCTCATTGTAACACAGATTTCATAGGTCATTAGCTGCCACATCTCTTCTCAGAGATAAGCTACCAACACCCTAGCTATTTTATTTCCATTCTGTCTGTAAGCATATTTCAGTCATTTGTTGTTAATGAAATGAATTTTTACTTCTGCTGCATATCTGCGTTTATGTGTATTTCTGTATTTCATTGTGTTCCTGCATAAATCTGTATCAATGGTATCAGAGCAATCTACTCTTTCTCGATCCTTCTTTGCATGTCCCCAACGAGATCAAGGTATAAGGAGTTAGGGCTCGATCTGGTTGAACCGTTGTAAGATCAACCTCACAAACCCCGACGACCTCCCATGGGGGAAGAAAAGAAAGATGAGGGAGTAGGAGATCCTATCAAATTATTTCTCGAGGAGGCCCTCGAGAAACAAAGGAACGCGATGATGGACAACTTTGCCCAAATCCTTCAACGATTGCCCACTAGCAATGCATCTACATCCAACAACCACTCTGGAGGTGCCACTCCTTTTAAGGTACAAGTAAACTTTGACATTCCCATATTTGAGGGCTAAATAGATGTAGATGGCATTGATAGATGGTTGAATCTGCTAGAAGGATATTTCTCGGTTCATGACTTTTCCGACTGAGAAAGGATTATGTTTCTGATGTATTATTAGGCCAACCATACTTGTGGAAGCGACATGCTCTGTATGAGTCCATGCCTCGTGCTGTTATTATTACTTTGGGCAATAATATGTACAGGATACTGGAAATAGCACCGCCTACAATCATCTCTTTGGTTACTGCAAAATAATGTAGTAAGCTCATTGCCAAAACTAGGAAATTTGTTTTCCTGATGATCCACCCTCAGGGAAAGAAGAAGACTGCGGCCACGACCTCCAGATAGGGCCCCTCTGCACGATAACAACAGATGGATAAGGTCGTGGAGGAGTACGAGGACATCTTTACCTCCCCCGCAGGGGTGCCTCTACATTGTCAGGTCAAGCACCCCATCGATCTGATCCCAGGTGCGCCGTTTCCCAATGGACCGATCTATCGACACTTTGTTATGGAGAATAATGAAATCAAGAGGAAGATTCAGGAGTTGTTGCATAAAGGTCACATCTAGTCGAGTTCATCACCCTCTGGGAGCCCAATCGTGTTGGTGCAAAAGAAGGATGGGACTTGGAGACTCTGCATTAACTATCGAGCACTGAACAAGATCACTGTCTGGAATAGGTACCCGATCCCATGGATTGATGACCTTCGGGACCAACTCAAGGGGGAAAAATAATTCAGCAAGATCGACTTGAAGTCTGGGTATCAACAGATACCAATCAAACCCTCTGATGTGTGGAAGACTTCCTTCAAATACAAGGAGGGCCTTTTCAAATGGCTGGTCATGCCTTTCGGGTTGACGAATGCCCCTGCAACCTTCATGAGACTAATGGACGACATCTTGCGACCATTCAACAGCTCATTTGTAGTGGTGTACTTGGATGACATTCTAATCTCCAGCCAGACTTGGGAAGAGCACCTCCACCACATCCGACAAGTGCTCCAAACACTACGGAAACACAAGTTGTGTGCCAATTTGGAGAAGTGCACTTTTGGCATGACCCAGGTTCAGTATATGGGATACATTATTGATGAGCTCGGGGTGCATGTGGATCTAGCCAAGATCCAAGTCATTCGAGATTGGCCAGCCCCAACCACCCTAACAAAGCTTTGCAACTTTTTGGGTCTTGCCAATTTCTACTGCAGGTTTGTGTTGGGATTCTCTCATATCACTTGGCCCTTGAGTCAAGTCACCAAGGGAGGAGCGAAAGAAATTTTTTTTTGGTCTGAATCTCAACAGAAGGCGTTCGACGATTTGAAGCACCGTCTCTGCTCTGCACTAGTGCTCACATTACCAGACTTGCA
Organism: Picea engelmannii; assembly: GCA_009831015.1. Taxonomy (NCBI): domain Eukaryota; kingdom Viridiplantae; phylum Streptophyta; class Pinopsida; order Pinales; family Pinaceae; genus Picea; species Picea engelmannii. Next base: position 59,727 of record ML790410.1, read on the forward strand.
ACAACCATTTGAGATCGAGACATATGCCTCCGACTATGCTATTGGGGCAGTCCTTACTCAACAGGGGCATCTAGTGGCATATCACAGTGAGACACTTTTTGACACTGTCCAGAAGTATCCCACTTATGACAAGGAGATGTATTCCATTGTGCAGGCTTGTCGAAAATGGAAGCATTACATTTTGGGAAAGGAAACGGTCATCCACACAGACCACTGACCCTTGCAGTTCATACAGACACAAGGGAAGTTGCAGAATGATTGCCATCAGAAGTGGTCCACATACCTGCAACAATTTCATTTGAACATTAAGTACAAGAAAGGAAGGACCAATAATGTTGCAGACTGCCTTAGCTGACCCCCTATCATGGCACTAACCATGGTGATCAACTCTTGTGGGCACAAGACTTCCGATTGGCCGCTTCTCTACAAAAGTGATCCAGAATTTGGCCACACATACAATACGCTATTGGAGGGTAATCAAGTTCCTAATTTTCATCTCTAGGATGCACTGCTATGTCGCCTGGGACATCTTTGTGTTCCTTCAAGCGAGCATGCCAAGATGATTTGGGAGGCGCACTATAGTCAGGTCGCTGGGCATTTCGGGGTCGAGAAAACCATGGCAGTACTGCAAAATTATTTCTATTGGCCGGACCTTTGACAGGATGTCGGGAAGTACATCACGTCCTGCACTACTTGCGCCATTGCTAAACCGACCATCAAGAAGCAAGGCCTCTATACTCCGTTGCCCACCCCTAGTCGACCTTGGGAATCCATCTCCATGGATTACATGTCGGGCCTTCCTTCTACTAAGAATGGAAATGACTTTGTTTTTTTGGTCATCGACAGATTCTTGAAGATGTCCATTATGATGGCCTGTAAGAAGAATATCAAAGTAGAAGCCACTGCTAAACTCTTCTTTGAGCGAGTGTGGGTACACTTTGGGATCCCACAGTCTATCATCTCAGATCAGGACAGTAGGTTCCTCAGTACATTTTGGTCCAGCCTCTGGTCAATGCTGGCCACCAAGCTCACCAAGTCCACAACTTTCCATCTGCAAACTGATGGCCAGACAGAGGTCGTCAATCGGATGATTGTACACTTTCTGCGCAAGTACAACTCAAAGCATCCACGCACATGGGATGAGAGCCTCCCCTATGTACAACATAGCTACAACCGGGCTCTCCATAGCTCAACCAACCACAACCCCTGATGGGTGTTATATATGCGCTAAAATGACACTTAAAAACCCTTAATTAAATTGTCAACCTGGGGTAAGTAAACTTAGAGTTGGAGAAAAATATATGACAAAGGTAAAAGGTTGGTAGGAGTATAGTCTAACTAATGAAAGCAACAATCTAAGGCTAATCTACTCAAGAAAACCTATCTAATGAGAAAACCCTACTAAGCAACTTAAAGCTAGGTAACATAAGTACTTTTGGGCCAAGGATCGATGGATAGTTCCTAATAAAGCAAGTAAAAACCTATGTAAAGAAAACTAGTTTAACGATAAGCAAAAGCAAACTACTAAGCATAATAAGAAAATGACAAAAGCAAACTTTTTAAACTTGCCAACCTATATTGAATGAGCAACTACCCTATGAAAGCAAATAAATAAGAAAGTAAACAAAAACACCTATCTAACCTATTAAAGAAAATAGACAAGTAAGCAAAGACACCTAACTAACCTACTAAAGCAAAAGACAAGTAAGCAAAGGAAACTAACTAACCTACGAAAGCAAAAGACAAGTAAGCAAAGGAAACTAACTACTGCAAGCAAAACTTCTCATTGAACAACTATCTAGCCTAAGAGGCAAGTGAACTAAATGCCTAATGCAAAACTATTTCTAATGCATGAAAGG
>ML790410.1:61912-85466 GCA_009831015.1 Picea engelmannii
CATCAACAACATAACGAGGTTATTATTCCAATTCTACACTATGTAAGCAAACTAGATTCATTCATTAACTAAGAAATTCAATTGCACTTTAATTCTAAGAAAGGAAATTGCATGAAATAAAACTATACTATGTCTACTCTAATCATTCAAACTGTAATAAAGAAATAATTAAAAACATAAATTAAAAACTGATATTCAAAAGTAAATTAACAATCTATATTAACCAACAACTAATTAAATGAAATATATATAAAACTGAAGTAAGCAAGCTGTAACTAAAAACTGGAATTAAATCTATCCATCCATCAATCCTTGTCAGAAGAAAACCCAAATTAAAACTATGTTCTGTTCTAATTAAAAATCTGTTCTAAACTTGACTGTAAAATTATAAAATAAAGCATTATTTAACATCTACTTTGCACACGGGGTTAGTATAAAGAGAGAGAGACTTCTAATTGCACACATGGTTAGTATAGAAACTTGCAAGCATGTTCCTAATCTACAAAATCAATACATGCTAAGACATATCATCATCTAACCTGCAAAAGAAAAGCAAGACAATTAAGCTACATAAAATTAATTAACTAAATAAAATTATACATGTACAGTAAATAAGAATGAGTAATTAAATTAGAAGTTGCATAAACAGACATAAGAACAATCACCAGACTGCTGGTGCCCCCCCCAGCAAGTCGTGGCTACCTCCTACAAGCACACCACGAACTTAACAAGGCGAATTCACCATGAAAGCTTGAAAATGTAGTTCTGGCAATGTGAAATACCAAAACAGAGAAAAACGAATTTGTCTCTAATCTAATGGCTCTTCTACTTGCTTAACAATCTTATGACCATCCTATCAGTATTTTTAAGCTTACAACCCAAGTGGTCGGCCACAGGAGGGTTGAACCACTTCTAATTTCGGCAAAATACAATAAATGATGCCCTAACAGATAAAACAAAGCGAGCCAATAATCGCCTTCTTTGGACAACTAAAATTGAGTTGTCTGGAGCTCAGTAGCTAGAGGGGATAATCACAAACAAAACCCACGTTCCCGATTCGGCCAACACTGGCCGCCAATGCCATAACCGCCAACTTGCCTTCCATTTCTATGCAATACAGAGTGCTAGATAGAGTGCCATATCGAGTGTTGGAACGAGTGCCAGATCAAGTGCCGAAACTAGAAACATAGTGCGTTTTTTCCCTATAACACCAAAAAATGTGAATTAGCTCTTGGAAACCATAAAACATGATGAATTATACTTGATTCAATCATTAAACATGAATTACATGTACCTTATGGCGATCATACCATTTTATCATGAAATTCTTCAAAAAGCTCCTTTAAAAGATGAAAAACGCATATGTACATGTAGCAAAAATGTATAATAACCATCATGAAAGTGATCATATCTCGGGCCCAACATTACCCCCACACTTACGATTTTGCAGGTTCCACTGCAAACAAAAAGAAGTTAGCCCTCAGAACTAGGCTTGCTAAGGAGGGTCGGCTTTAGAAGCCTCTCCCTCTTGCTGTGAAGACTTAGCCTTGTGCCTCTTATGTTGCTTTAGCTATGCTATGAGGCTGCGGTTAGATTTGGTCATCTCATCGACCAATTGTTGAAGAGAGTTAACTTTTGTTCAAAGGAATGCATTGTCATGATGAAGGTCTATGTCTATTGTCTTCCTCTCTTCCAATTGTTGGAGAAGCTGGTGGTTTTCCTTTTGTAGCTCCTCTATAGTTGGGGCATAATTAGTGATCTCCAAGGAAGGCTTAGGTCCTTTGAGAGATGTGGACAATCTATCAGTTTTAGGGTCTAGAGTAGGCATGGGTGAAGTAGGAGTGATGGGATATCGGTAAGGTGAGGTAGGTTCTGATTTTGTTTTCCTTAGTGGCTCTAATCCATCTGTAGAGACTTCCCTAAGTTGCTTATGAGGGCACTCAAGGTCGGAGGACACTTGGATGTGATCCGAAGTAGGTGGAGGTTTTGCATAAGGCTTGATTCTTGTGTTCCGGGTACTCTTCCGAAAGGGTCCTTTACCAAATCGATTGGCTCCCCTCTTGTTTGTAGGAATGATGGGAAAGTCTTGTTGCATTACTTCTTGAATATTTTTAGGTGTAGGATCAAGAGAGAGTGAAGGCATTGGGGGGTCAAAAATAGACTTCTTTTGGTCTTTGTTCTTGGTCTTTTTCCCCGATGAAGAAGGAGGAATATCAACAAGCTTTTGGTATTGTTCTGACAAAGAGAGGGTTTGTGCAATGGAGTTTGGAGTTCTTGGAGAGTGAGGCTTGGATGGAGAGATATTTTTTAGGCTAAGTGGTTTTCTGCTAGTCTTAATTGTCAAGTGGGGGTTTGCAAATTGGTAGAGAAAGGCATCCCAACTTTGCCCCTGTTTCTCTAGTTCAGTAAGAACAAGGAGTTTGATCAAACCATGGTGGAAGAGACTATTGTGGGGTTTAGTCACATTTTTCCTCACTTGAGAGGACATCTTCTCCAAGCTTTTGAGAAAATAAAAGGGAAAGTTCAAGGGTTTATTGAACATAAAATGAGCCAACAATCTAAAATGACAAGCTTTGAAGGTGGAGTATCTACCTTCACATGTAATTAACCTTGTGATGACGATTAGGGGATTGACCAATTATGGCTTTATACACTCCTTAGCATACCCTTTTGCTCCTGAAATGCTCTCGAATTCGGGCTTAAACACCCTGTGGTAACTTGAGCACGACAATTGATGATTCTTGAACCATCTATCTCCCATTCTTGGGAGTTTTGTTGCAGCAACAATTGACTCTTCTGTGACTGCAAAGTTGAGAGACCCTACATGTGCTATCTTGCCATCAAAACCAACTACAAATTTCATAGAAAGACCGTCATCATGGCCTTGCAAACTAGATAGAAATGGCCCCCAACCAGCACGCAAGAACACTTCCCTGCACTATGTGAATTCTGTAATGGAAAACAAGTTTGCATAGGAGGAGGGTTCGTATCTCCTGGGCATTGTGAGAAAGTTTGAATTCACCAAGAAAGGGAAAAATCGAGCCAAGCAATGGCACAAATTGGGCATAGTCTAAGTGCAATTAGAACAAAGGGCGAATTTTACCAAGCAAGGGTGTGAACAGGCCAAGAGATGACACCGGTTTAGCACAGTCTGAGTGCGATTAGAACAGAGGGTGGATTTGGCAGAGGTTGGGCGCGATTCCTTAATGCAGGGCAGAGCAAATGGCAAGGACAAATGAAATAATAGAGTGCCCAAACCGATTTTGGATGCACTCAAGGTGGAGTGAGTTACACATATGTGCGCGTGTGCTGCCATGTGTGAAGAATTCGAATTCAAAGGCTCAATTTTTGGCAATGGACTGGTGCATAATTAGATCAATGTCCAAGCCTTTTGACTTGGACATTTGATCATAACCATATCATGCATCTTTTAATCAATGTCTGCAACCGATGTAATTGAATATAATTGAGTTCTGGTTACCTGGAATCTAGGACAGTTATTGGTGTGTATGGCACTTTGTTCAACACTTCAAACGACACCTCATCCGGTATTTCATACAGTACCTCTGTGATAAGTGCATTTTCACCTCTTATAATGGATAGACTACAAATTTAAAGTGTTTTTGACAACCACAGTGGTTAATGAGCAGAGGCAGAATGCTCCATGCTCACCCAATCTTCTTGTATATGACATATAATGTCAAAAACCTAGAATTAACGGGTTATAGCAAGAATAAAATGTATTGTCAAACCTACAACATGCATCTTGTAATGAACGATAAACCGATAAAGCGTGGTCTATTAAGTATGTGTTCAATAATTTATAACACACAGAAGTTTAAGCATTTCAAAAAAATAACATGACTATCACTGTAATCACCTGTACCATAAAAATAATACAATTTTTTTTGCAAATATCTACTTCTCTAGGCAATGATCATTTGTCATCTCATGAACCCCTCCCCCACACCTAAGTATTGTGACACCTCACAATCAAAAGTATAGGAAACTAGTTAGTATCCTCCAATAGCCGAAGATTTATAGTATATCAAGTGTAAAGATAAAATTTCATAGCTTGGTCTGATGAGACAGTTAGAAGATGGCCCCACCTATAGGATAAGAGATCCTATATATAGATAAGAAGATGTAGGCAAGAGAGTTTCAAGATAGTCTTAGAGTTATTTCCCAATGACAAGTTGATGAGATTCATTAACCTTATCTTAACCACACATACTCCATGTCAGCTTTGTCTGCAAGTAATGTCGTACATCAGGACAAGTTTAAATTTATTATTTATTTTTGTTAGATTATCATCCTCGCTAGGTAGAATGCCCCGCTGCCAGCAATCCTGTTCAATACTTTGATGGGTTTACCTAGCCATACCATAGGCCGATACCTGCTACTAGCATACCTGTTCAGTATCTCAACAGGTTAGCCTCTTAAACCCTCAGAGACTGGTCCTCCATCTTTTAAGATTTTAATATAAGATTGCTTATGCAAGAAGATGGGGGGACAACTCTGAAAACAACTTTTTTTTTTTTTCAATTGGGATGGTATTTATGTTAGAGGATGAATTTTCGTTATATTATTAGTGGTTTTCTTGATGTAAGGGGTACTTCAACGGACATGGCCTATCTAAAGATATGATATAATCAAGCTATTTAGTGTGTAGTGGATGGTACCATCGAGAAAGAACATAAAGGTATCTCTAGGCTCAACTCACTTTCTTCTTTTGTAATTATTATGATGTTTCCATGACTAACTGCTAATGAGACCTCCCTGTTACTCTTTGATAAAGACACTTGACCTACTTACTCAGGTTTCTTGGAAAAATTGTACGAGAGACCTCTAGGCTTGATAGTTATGGTATCACTTCCTTATACAATGGTGAAGAGTTTCAAGAGAAATTGCTTTAGAATGCCTTAAAAATGATAATTTTGCAAAAACATGGCTAATTACAGTAAGTCACTATTCATTTGATGCTTTAGCAGACACAAAATTCAAGTATAACAATGTTGTGAAGAAAGATATTGAAACTGTGTACTCTTGGTGAAATAAATACTTACAGAAACCTCTTAGAATTGCCTTATTAACAAAAACTATTTACATATATACAGTAGGAAATATTTAAAAAAAATCTTTTCAAGAACAAGGGGGGGCTTCCCCATCTACTAAGGCCAATGCCTTGTCAGCTGACATGACCTGTAGAAAATCCTCTCTGGAAATGGGCTTATGATAAAATTTAAGTCAGTGTCCATTTACCAGAAAGGAGACTTGTCCATCGTCAATTGTTTTAATTTTTACAGCTCCATTGTCATATACAGTGTCTACCTCATAAGGGCCCAACCAACGGGTGGTAAGTTTTCCTTTGAAGGTTTTGAATCGGGAATCAAAAAACAGAGCCCAATCACCAGGCTGGAAGTGCTTCTTCTTAATAAACTTGTCATGCCACTTGCTCCTCTGGTTCTGGACTAATATTGTCCGTTGGATGGCATCTTGCCTGATTTCATCCAACTCATTTAGTTGTAGGGCTCATTGCTTCAAAGCCTCATCCAGGTTCAATCCTAACTCTGTGGCAATACGGAAGGTCCTTACCTGGAATTCTATAGGTAAAAGTACTTGTTTACCGTACACTAGCTCATAAGGGGTATGTCCAGTGGTATTTCTCCAGGTAGTCTGGTATGCCCACAAATCCTCTGAGAGCCTATCAGCCCAATCCCAGTGATGTAACTGAATGGTCTTGGTCAAGATGGCTTCCAGAACTTTGTTTGTGGATTCTACCTCACCATTGGCTTGCGGGTGGTATGGAGAAGATTTATGATGTTTAATCCCATATTTCTCTGTTAGCTCTTTCATCATATTGGAAGTAAACTGAGTGCCTTGGTCGGTAACAATTTCACGAGGACACCGAAGCAGTTAAAGATGTCTTCATAGATAAATTTGACAACAAACTTCTCTATGGCCCTAAATAGGGATTTTGCGTCTACCCATTTGCTGACATAGTCCGTACAAACTAATATATAGTTCTTCCTATGGGACATGGGTGAAATTGGTCCTACAAAGTCGAGGGCCCATTTTTCAAAGGGTTCTATCATAAATTGGGCCTGCAAAGGCATTTCGTCAGATGATGTAGGTATTCCTAACCTTTGGCAACTATCACAACTTCTCACATACTTGGCAGCATATTTGAAAATGCTAGGCCAATAGTAACCTGAATGTAATACCTTATATGATGTGCGTTTGTCAGAGAAATGGCCACCACATGGTCCATCATGACAATTTCATAGTATTTTAGGTACCTCGTCCTCTCGGACACATCTACGAATAATAAAATTAGGACCTGTGCGAAAAAGATCATGACCAACCTAAGAGTAATTAGCACTCTGTGTAATAATTTTCTGCTTTTCATGAGGTGACAAATGAGACGGTAACTTCCTAGTAGCCAGATAGTTTTCCATATCTGCAAACCATGGGGTATTGACAGAAAGGGAAAAAAGATGCTCATCTGGGAAACTATCATCTACAGGGATGTCATCATCCTCGTTCTTTATGCAGGAAAGAAAGTTAGCTACTACATTATCCTTTCCAGGTCGGTCAAGCACAATGATATTAATCTCTTGCAATAATAAGACCTACCTAGTCACTCGGCCATTAGTTATAGGTTTGTTCTTGAGGAACCTAATGGCAGAATGATCGATGTGTACAAATACTTCATAACGTGTAATGTAATGACGAAACTTGTTAATAGCATGAACTGCCAAGAAATATTTCTCAGTGATTGTGTAGTTCAACTCGGAAGGGAACAAGTTCTTGCTTACAAAATAAATGGCTTAGGATTGTTGGTCCTCTTTCTACCCTAATACCCCTCCTATTGCAGTGTCAGAGGCATCAATGGATATATGAAATGAGAGAGTCCAATTGGGCCCTCTAAGAACTGATGCCACAGATAGCTTAGCTTTCAAGGTTTCAAAGGCAGTTTGACACTGCTCAGTCCAAACAAAGTCAACATCTTTTATTAATAATCCAAACATAGGTGCAAAAATCTTTGTAAAATTTTCAATAAACCGCCGGTAATATCCAGCATGTCCGAGAAAGATTCTCACCTCTGTCTAAGTCTCGGGGGGTGGAAGTCTAATAATTACCTCAATCTTTGCAGGATCGACTTTTATCCCTTCAGATGAAACATGATGTCCTAGAACCACTCCTTCAGTTAACAACATTTTGCATTTTTCATGACTTAGAGATAGGTTCATTTCCTGGCATCTGATGAGGACTTTTTCTAAGTTGTCTAAGGCTTCTTGGTAAGTGTTACCATAGACTGTGAAGTCATCCATGTAGACCTCCACACAATCATGAATAATATCGGAAAATATCCCTAATACTGCTCGTTAAAATGTGGCAGGAGCATTACACAATCTAAATGGTAAGACCCTATAGGCATAGGTGCTCCATGGAAAAGTAAAGATAGTATTGTCTTGGTCCTCGGGTGCTATAAGAATCTGGTTGTACCCGCTGTACCCATCTATAAAGGAAAAGTACTTCTTTCCAGACAAGGTATCTAGAACTTGGTCAATGAAAGGAAGAGGAAAGTAGTCTTTTAGAGTGGCCTTGTTGAGTTCCCGGAAATCAACACAAATTCTCCATTTCCCGGTCACTTTCTTTGGGACCACTACAAGCGAGGATACCCACTTACTGTCGGAGATGGGATAGATAAATCCGACATTTAACAACTTTTGTATTTTCTCCTTGACTATGTCTTTGAGTGCTGGGTTCATCCTTGTTGCCTAACGGGTGTTACTTCCCCTTGGGTGTATATATGATGGATGCATGTGTCAGGGTGTATACCCTTCATGTCAGTGTATTCCTAGGAAAATGCTCATGATTGTTCTTTAAGGATATCTACTAACGTTTTATGTTGGTCTGTATCTAGCCTGGAGTTTATATGTAAAAATTTCCCTGGACTAATCTCGTAGGGCATAGTATAAGACATGGCAGACTCATCTATCTCAAAAATAAAAGATTTTGAAGACAAAATGGATGGATCCAATTGTTCTTGAAATTCTTCCCCAAACATGTACTCAAATTGGGGAAAAGACTGTGGAAAATCCACACATGTGATAGCAGAAATGAACCAGTTTAGCACATTTTCTATTGTGTGCTCCTGAAGTGCCCATGCATGGTCACTTGGCAATAAAGGTTCTTCCCAATCTTCATTCTCATATGGGCATTCAAGCCACCATAGATTCTCCATAATAGGTTGAGCTGGAGGGTAAATGGTGAGCTTCTGGATAGAGAGACCATTCGAGATGGTCATTTCTCCTTCTCTACAACCAATAAATGCATTGGCTGTGGCTAGCCAAGGTCTTCCCAAAATAATGAGATGGCCTTTGGTACGATCATTTGAATGAATGACAAGGAAATATACTGGGTACTCCCATGAGGATAAAGTAACCATGACATCATCTAAAATCCCTTCAGGTATAACCCTAGTCTTATCTGCTAATTCCAAAATGGTTGGGGTAGGCTGAAGAAGAGGTTGTAACTGTAATTGTTCCAAGGTAGTAGCAGTCATAACATTAATAGTTGCCCCTAGGTCTATGAGAGTGTTTCTGATGGAGACCTCCTTAATGGTTATGGTCACTACGAGGTTTCCTGGATTCCCATACTTTGCTAGCTTTGGCTGCTCTGATATGTACTTAGAGAGTCCTCCTACCAAATGTACTGTAGGGGGGTCCTTTTGCTTCCTACTTGGATTCTTAATACACAATTCTTTGACTACCTTACTATAGATTGGAATATCTTTAATGTCTTGAAGCATAGGAATCTTGACACAAATATTTTTCAATTCATTCAAAATGTCAAATTCCGGTTGGGTGGTAGGTTTCTCGATTACCAATCGGTCTGGATAAGGAGGAACCTTCGTAATTTGTGAAGGTTCATTTTGGGGAAGCTTGGGTTCTTGATTCTTCGGGATAATAACATCTTCCCACCTAGTGTCATCCGTGGGTTGTTGGGTGGTTTCTTCTTCTTCTTCTTCCTGGATGACTACTGAAGGTCTCTGCCTATCTAGAAATTTTCCTGATCTTTGTTGAATTTCTTGTAATGGAACAGGAGTAATGACATATTTCGGGAAGGCCTGCATCTCAACATTGTTAAGAGGTTGAGGGGGCTTATTATTTTGGTTCAGCACTGGCTATACCGGTAATAGTGTCGGTCTCGGGGAGCTTGCATTTTGATATTGTAGGGGTTGTTGTTGTGGGATAGGAGGTAAAGGTGGTGGAAYGAATCCTGGCAGAAGYTGTRGAGTGTTWGATGGRAACTGAGGATAAGGATRGTTGGACATAGGAATAGGTGGAGCTTGAGGGTTTCCTAGATTGTGTCCTCCTCTCCATCCTTGTAGCCAAGGATGTTGGTACTGAGTAGACCATTTTTTCCAACCTGGTGGGTTCCACTGTTGTTGTTGTTGATAATAGGGTGGAACTTGGGATTGTAGATCTGGGTATGTGGGTTGATTCCTAGGCTACCATGGCCTCCTAGGTGCATAAGAAGACTCCCCAAGATCTCCATTCCTATAGATGGATAATAAACCGGGTAAGGATGGACATTTCTCAGTTGAATGGTCTTCTGTACAAAAGCCACAAACTGAAATGTTATCTAATGGGCATTCCCTTGAGGAATGCTTCCTTCTGCATCTTGGGCAATATATGCTCATTGCTGCATTCTCCTCCCCCTGTTTCTTTTTGAGTTTAAGGGTGTCCAAATGGGAACCTATTGTGCTTAGGATGTCTGTCTTGAAGTTTTCTATAAGGTTCCCTATCCTTGCTCTTGTAATACCACCTGAACTAACTGGTTTTAAGCTTCTATTGTAAGGGTCCCGAACATTCTTTTCTGTTTTGGCTCTACTCCTTGAGTAGTTTTTACACATTTCACATATTTCAGGAAATAGTTTATGAGAAATATCACATGATTCCATCAGGTTAAGCATCTCTAAATATTCTTCTGAAATTCCCTTAAGGAAAAGAGCCCTAACTGCATCCTCTGGGAGGTCATGGTATTTTGACTTCTGGGAGATATAACCAAATCTTTCCATATAGTCTTCAAGGGTCTCGTCTTCTAACTGTTGGAATTTAAATATGTCATTACGAGACTCTGTGGTGTTGCAGTAGTCTTGGTACTTCTTAAGAAAGATGTCTTCCATGGATTCCCAAGACCTAATACTGGATTCTCCCAACCCCATGAACCATCTTAATGCATAGTCTTTGAGGGTGGCAGGAAAGAGTTTTAATTTCTGGGCATCTTGCACATAGTTGTAGCTCCTGCACAAGATGTCAAATTCAAATAGGAAGGTGTTTGGATCTTCACTGTTTTTACCATAAAAGGTAGGCAGTGCTAAGAGAGGAATATTCTTCATGTTGACATTCAGAGTGGTGTCTAAAATCAGAAACCCGAAGGTAGTTTCGGTTTGGTTTCCAGTTTCTTCTTCCTCTCCATGTCTTACATTTTTATGGTCCTCCCGATCATCCATATTAGCTTTATTTCCGAAAAGAGAGTACCTAGGTGGTTTTATCTTTGAAGAAAACAAGGTTTCCCTTTGATGGAAAGGTCTTCCTATGGATTGGATGTCTGGGACTCTACTCGAGCCGGCTGAGACTATCGGTGCCAAAGTTTCTATGTCAATTTGAGAGATAATTACATTGGTTGAACTACTAAACAAAAGATTCACCTATTCAGGGTCTATGATGTCCTTAAAATTAGGGCCCCCTTGGTGGTGGTGTAAAAGCAAAGGTTGTATTGTTTGGTTCTGTGGAAGACTCGAGTAGTCTTGCCTCTTGTCCTAATATGATTGATGCTTCAGCTTCTTGTTCTATAGTGCTCCCTGTGTTAGTCCCTTCAAAGACTATTTTAGCTCTTTGAGTCGAGCTAGCTTCTGTTTTTCGGTATCATTCTGCGAATTTTATAAGCATAACGTTCCTTCCCCCAAAGAGATCGGAAGGAACCTTGGTTGAAAGGCCTGATTTTGATTTAATGTATCTACCTTGTGGGTCTTTAGGCCTATTCATGAAAGAAAGTAAAAACAAAAAGAAAAAGATACCATTTGATTCGTAGGTCTATTTATGAAAAATAAAAACAAAAAGAAAAACTACCATTGGGTTTGAGGGAACCTACTATAGCAAATGCCCAGGTTCTTACCTTTCGTCTTAAAGTTCCCCCACCACCAAACTAATGCTAAGGTCTAGAAATGATCTAATTCCTAATTACTTCTTACCTTGAGACAACTCCCCGACAACGGCGCCAAAAATGATGGGTGTTATATATGCACTAAAAAGACACTTAAAAACCCTTAATTAAATTGTCAACCCGGGGTAAGTAAAATTAGAGTTGTAGAAAAATATATGCCAAAGGTAAAAGGTTGGTAGGAGTATAGTCTAACTAATGAAAGCAACAATCTAAGGCTAATCTACTCAAGCAAACCTATCTAATGAGAAAACCCTACTAAGCAACTTGAAGCTAGGAAACCTAAGTACTTTTGGGCCAAGGATCGATGGATAGTTCCTAAGAAAGCAAGTAAAACCCTATGTAAAGCAAACTAGTTTAACGATAAGCAAAAGCAAACTACTAAGCATAATAAGCAAATGACAAAAGCAAACTTTTTTAACTTGCCAACCTATATTCAATGAACAACTACCCTATGAAAGAAAATAAATAAGAAAGTAAGCAAAAGCACCTATCTAACCTATTAAAGCAAATAGACAAGTAAGCAAAGACACCTAACTAACCTACTAAAGCAAAAGACAAGTAAGCAAAGGAAACTAAATAACCTACAAAAGCAAAAGACAAGTAAGCAAAGACAACTAACTATTGCAAGCAAAACTTCTCATTGAACAACTATCTAGCCTAAGAGGCAAGTGAACTAAATGCCTAATGCAAAACTATTTCTAATGCATGAAAGGAAATCTAAATGCTCAATGCAATGCATGAAAGGAAATCTATTCTATTGAAAGCAAGAAAGACTACCAACTAAACTTATGAAAACAAGAAACTATCTCTTCTAATCTACGAAAGCAAGGAACTATCTCTTCTAATCTATGAAAGCAAGAAACTATCTTTAATATATGAAACACTCAAATGTAATGCCGGTGGTTGTGTGAATTCCTTCGGTGGTGACGGATGATATCTCGATGACACTTGACAACAAAGGACAATTCCAATGGTATAAACTCAACACTAATCTCAATGGCAAAATGAAAGGTATGGATTAAACAATCTAAGGAGAATTTAGCCATGACAAAGATAATGTTAAATACCCTGCATATTCATCTATGAACCATCAACAACATAACAATGTTATTATTCCAATTCTACACTATGTAAGCAAACTAGATTCATTCATTAACTAAGAAATTCAATTGCTCTTTAATTCTAAGAAAGGAAATTGCATAAAATAAAACTATACTATGTCTACTCTAATCATTCAAACTGCAATAAAGAAATAATTAAAAACAGAAATTAAAAACTGATATTCAAAAGTAAATTAACAATCTATATTAACCAACAACTAATTAAATGAAATATATATAAACTGAAGTAAGCAAGCTGTAACTAAAAACTAGAATTAAATCTATCCATCCATCCATCCTTGTCAGAAGAAAACCCAAATTAAAACTATGTTCTGTTCTAATTAAAAATCTGTTTTAAACTTGACTGTAAAATTATAAAAGAAAGCATTATTTAACATCTACTTTGCACACGGGGTTAGTATAAAGAGAGAGAGACTTCTAATTGCACACATGGTTAGTATAGAGACTTGCAAGCCTGTTCCTAATCTACAAAATCAATACATGCTAACACATATCATCATCTAACCTGCAAAAGAAAAACAAGACAATTAAGCTACATAAAATTAATTAACTAAATAAAAATATACATGTACAGGAAATAAGAAAGAGTAATTAAATTAGAAGTTGCATAAAAATACATAAGAACAATCACCAGACTGCCGGTGCCTCCCCCCAACAAGTCGTGGCTACCTCCTACAAGCACACCATGAGCTTAACAAGGTGAATTCACCATGAAAGCTTGAAAATGCAGTTTTGGCACAATTATGGCAATGTGAAATACCAAAACAGAGAAAAACGAATTTTCCTCTAATCTAATGGCTCTTCTACTTACTTAATAATCTTATGACCATCCTATCAGTATTTATAAGCTTACAACCCAAGTGGTCGGCCACAAGAGGGTCGAACCACTTCTAATTTCGGCAAAATACAATAAATGATGCCCTAACAGATAAAACAAAGCAAGCCAATAATCGCCCTCTTTGGACAACTAAAACTGAGTTGTCTGGAGCTCAGTAGCTGGAGGGGATAAGGACAAACAAAATCCACGTTCTCGATTCGCCCAACACTGGCCGCCAATGCCATAACTGCCAACTTGCCTTCCATTTCTGTGGAATACAGAGTGCTGGATAGAGTGCCGTATCGAGGGTCGGAATGAGTGCTGGATCAAGTGCCAAAACTAGGAACATAGTGCGTTTTTGCCCTGTAACACCAAAAAACGTGAATTAGCTCTTGGAAACCATAAAACATGATGAATTATACTTGATTCAATCATTAAACATGAATTACACGTACCTTATGGCGATCATACCATTTTATCATGAAATTCTTCAAAAATATCCTTTAAAAGATGAAAAATGCATATGTACATGTAGCAAAAATGTATAATAACCATCATGAAAGTGATCATATCTTGAGCCCAACAACCCCTTTCAGGTGGGCTTGGGATTCCAGCCACTATGTCCCATTGACGTAGCCATGCCATTTGCGGCTACTCAAGCAAATTCAACCCATGTCCAGTCTGAGGCTGACAAGGAAAACAACTTCATTGAGTGCATTCAACACATTCACCAACAGGTTCATGACATCTTGGACAGAGCCAATGATAATTACAACCAACGACATGATCAACATAGGGTGCCACACAACTTCCAGGTGGGCGACAAAGTGTGGCTACATTTGTAAAAGGAGCGCCTCGATGGACCCTACCGCAAGATTCTCTCGCTCCGATATGGGCCATACACCATCACCAAGGCTATAGGGGACAATGCCTTTGAGCTCAGTATTCCACCATTCCTTGGTCTGCACCCAGTGTTCAATGTCGACCCCCTTCGGCCCTACTTTCCACCTCTACTGGACACATCCGACATGGTAGAACAACTCACACCAACAGAGTTAAACCCAGATTGCATGGAACAAGCCACAAATGATTGGATTATGGACACATAGATCAAGAACACCTGCCAACAGAGGATCCAGCTATATTGAGTTGTCAAAGAAGGCCAACTCCTTCACCGAAAGTGGCTCACTAGGGACCAAGTTCAACAGAAGTTTCCTCATCTCATGGAGGAACTCAATGCAATGGGGACCATTGCTTCCGAAGGGGGAAGAAATGATCCAGGTGGATATTGGTGGCCACCCGCCTATTCCACTTGGACCCACACCATTGTTTCTTTCGATTTTTCAGTTTCCTTAATTGTAGCACAATTTACTATTTTTAGCAGTTTTTCAGGTCTTGAACTTCCGAAGCCGTTTTGAGGCCCTAAACAACGTTTTTTGGGCATGAATGCCCCAATGAATATGAGTCCAATGAATGAAGGGCATCGTGCTGTGCAAAAATTTAAGAAAGAATGTTGTGTGGCAGGCCTGTTTACGTACGCAACAATGACAAAGACTCTCGAAGTACGCAACAATAAAGAAAAATCAAACATAATAATAGTAATAAAATAATAATAATAATAATAATAATAATAGTTCGAACACTGGGGACTATGCTAAAGAAAATTGACTAAGATGAAAAAGTAATATGAAAACTGACTATCCATGTGCAATAAGACCTCAAATCTATTAGCTAAACATTTCAGTATCAATAGTACAAATTAAAAAAAAGTATCGTAGATGATAAAAACCTTGGATATGGCAACATATAATTCATTGGGAATAGAAAATCTGGCAATAAGACCTCAAATCTATTATCCAATGAGATCATGACATATATGGGTTTTTTTATAATAATAATAAAAAAAATAATGTTTTTAGTTCTGTAGTTCGAACAATAGAAATTATGCAAAAATTTGTAGTCAAACAAAAAACTAATATAAAGTCAACGAATTATCAATCACTATAAACTTTGGATATATAAACATTTCAATATGATTAGTACAAATTAAAAAAAGTACCGTAGATGATAAAACTTTGGATATGGCAACATATAATTCATTGGCAATAGCGAAGCTGGCAATAAGACCTCAAATCTATCATCCAATCAGATCATGACATATATGGGTTTTTTTATTATATAAAAAATTATGCTTTTAGTTATGTAGTTCGAACAATAGAAAGTATGC
Source organism: Picea engelmannii (assembly GCA_009831015.1). Lineage (NCBI taxonomy): Eukaryota > Viridiplantae > Streptophyta > Pinopsida > Pinales > Pinaceae > Picea > Picea engelmannii. The sequence continues at coordinate 77,316 of ML790410.1, forward strand.
AAAAATTTGTAGTTAAACGAAAAACTAATATAAAGTCAATGAATTATCGATCGCTATAGTCCCTCTACACCTTCGGTAGGGACTAATAAGAGTGACTTAATTTTATAATAAAATGAAAAAAAAATCATATATTTTATCAAATTTTATATTATAGACGATTAAAATTTTATGTACGGTGTAATGATGTTTTTAGTAATTTTGTTAGATTTAACTTATATTTTTGAAAAATCAATTAGAATTCTAAATTTAATTGAAATTTTGACTTCTTGTGTGGGTGGATTTCAACAATATAAAGAAAATTTGCTCCATAATTTTAATTGAAATTTTGTCTTATTTGCTACACAATTTTAATTGAATTTTTCTCTTATTATGTAAGTGGATTCCAACTCTTGCTACACAATTAGTCTCCTCCATAAAAGCAACGCCTTATTAAATTCTCTTTTAGTTTATTCCATGAAGACAACAATTTGTTTGATAAATTCACTTTTAGGGTTTTTTTATTATTTATTTATTCGGAAAAATGAAGTAGCTATTGGAAACATGTGTAAATTTTAAGAAATTTAGAAAAAAACTATTCAAATGGTTGAAATTCATTTTTTATGTAAACAAAGTTACTTATGATCTCTAACCTTAATCTTTTTGTAAATTTTAAGAAATTTAAAAAAAAATATTCAAATGGTTGAAATTCATTTTTTATGTAAACAAGGTTACTTATGATCTCTAACCTTAATATTTTTAACTTTATTAAAGATGTTTGTGTTTAATGGTGCATTACTAAACCACAAACCCCAATTGACAACTCCTAACTTTCATGTAGTTTCCTTTTCCTTTAACAAATTAACCTTTTCCACATTCAATTTTCGCACTCTCTTAAATGCTTACTTTTCCAGCAGAAAAAATTGCTCAATTATATTAATAATATAATATGTTATCATAACATATTACATCAAGAAACATAAATAACATAGCTAGAAGGGAGTGGCTATCTCCTACAATTGGTCGATCCAATTTGAAGGGGAGAGAAAACTGCCTTGGAATAAATGAAATAAAACAACAAGTCGGAAAAGTAGAGAGGGGAATGTAGAGTATATCAAGAATGTCAGCAACAAGGGAACCAAGTTGGGAGAAAAACTGATGATGCCGACAGGAACTGAAGGCTCCAGACTTAGAATAATTTTATAACATGCGAGGGGCCCTCATGGCCGTCCAACCAATGGTTGTGAGTGATCACATCTGCTTTTTTTTGAAGTGATGTCTTAGATAGCAGGTTCGCTTTCCTATTGTACTCTTGGGTGGTATGTGGGAAGATGAGCTTCTTGAAGTGGTGTTGGAGTGATTTGATTCGGTCCATCCAAGCCAAGAGGGTGATCGATTGAATCTTGTCGCTGTGGTTCAACCAATATATGATAAATTTTGAGTCGTCGATCAGTTGAAGGTGATCAATATTAAGTCTTGTGGCCAAGTGAAGTGTAGCCCAGGCACCCAATAGCTCTGCCCTTGTGTTGGTGCCCGGGGCATAGCTGAAAGTCCATCTGTAAAGAGAGTTTTCATTTATTCTTATCAGACCACCAACACCACTCAATGCTATGTTGCGTTGGGTTTCACCATCAAACCACCCCGTAGATATATCCTCTGCATTGAGAGGGCTTATTAAAGTTATTTTTCCCCCTTGATTGGGTGGATATCTTTCCAAGTTTGGTGCAGGCCAAGAGATTTGTATGCAACATAATTGATGGTGGGAGATTTATTATCAAAAATCATTTTTTTCCTAGCCATCCATATGAATCAATTAACCAAAGGTGGTAAAAATTTGTGGATGTGCTCGCTGGATGTCTAATGGGAAAAATAGTTAGAAATGGAGATCCCATTCTAGGCGGAGGTAATGTGATAATCAAGAACGATCTTATTACAGACTTGGTGAGTGAATTGACATTGAATGAAGATGTGTTGTACCGTTTCTTCTTCCTTGAAGCAGAGATGACAAATATTGGGACCGTTCCAGCCTTTCCTTTGTAAATTGTCCCAGGTGGGAATTTTATTTTCGTCAGCTAGCCAAGTAAAGAGTTTTACCTTTAGAGGAATTTTCCAAGTCCAAAGGTGTTTGCGCCAACCAGTTATGTTAATACTCTTTGTTGTGTTGGAAATTGCAGTGTAAATATTTTTAACATAAATGAGACCCGAGATGTTTCCGCCTGTCCACAGGAGCTGATCCTCTGCATTGTGAAGGTATATGCCCGCACTGGTAAGTTCCAGAGAGAACCTGTCCCACTCCTCTACCAGATTGGGAGGTAGCTCTAAATCGTCACCTTATATCCAACTGACAATCAAATTCCCCTGATCATTGTGAATCGCTGCTTGCAAGAGATAATGGGTGTTTTTGGAATGCAAATGCATGATGAGAAGAGGTGATAGGTATGAAGAAAGTCTGAGGCCTAGGATACGATCCTTTCTGAGCTTAATTGAATGGTCGGAGCCAGGCTTCTAGCTGATCCAATCTTCGATCCAATGGGACGATTTGGTAAGGTTCCTCCAGGTCTGAAACACAGCCCTGGAGTGAGTGGAAAGCATGTAGAGCCAAGTCGCAATAGAGGTAAATGGTAGGTATTTGTCTTTTATAACTGAGCTCCAGATGCTAGATGTGGTTAAGACACGCCAGAGTGAGTTGGTAGCCAGTGCATGGTTGAATTTTAAAATATTCATGATGCCCCAATCACCCTTGAGTTTTGGTTTGGCCAATGCTTCCCAATTGCAAAGGTGGAGTTTGTGTTGTTCCTTGCAGCCCGACCAGAGAAATTTATAAGTGATTTTTCCAAGCTTGTCCAGGATCGGTGAGGGAATGGCTACCAAAGCCATCCAATAAACCGACTGTCCTTCAAGAGTAGCTTTAATGAGAGTGTAATGACCTCCAATGGAGAGCCATCTGTTACACTAGTGATTTTTTTTTTTTCAACCTTTGTTACCAGCCAATCCCAGTTTGACATCTTGTAGTGATCCACTTTGATGAAGTATCCAAGATAGTGGAAGCCTTGTAAAATATGTAAGAAGGTATGGGGAAATATGGCCATGAGATGTTCCAAATCCTGGTCAAGTATATTGGTGTAATGGAACGTCGATTTGGACCAGTTGATTTGTAAGCCAATAACAGAGCAGAAAATATTCAAGAGTCCATCGATTTCTCTCCATTCGAGTGGACTGTTGTTTGAAATTATGAGGACATCATCAGGGAAGAGGAGGTGAAGGATTTTGACCATCCTGGAGACCTTGATCCCTGTAATTTTTCCTTCTGCCTAGCTTTTTTTGAGGAGGAGACTTAAACCAAGATGAAGAGGAGCGGTGAAAGAGGACAACCTTTATGTAGGCCTCTGCCACTGTGGAAGAAGGAGGAAGGTTCACCATTAACCAACACAACAAATGATGCACTTGTGACACAACTCATAATCCAGATTATCATGGAATGGTTAAAATCCATTTGAGTTAAAATAAGTCTAAGAAAGTCCCAGTCGAAGGATTTTTTTAGATCTAGCTTGAGGATGAGGACACAATAATTTTTGTGGCTAATGTTCTGCAAGAATTCTTGTGAAGTTCCAATAATGTCAAGGATTTGTTGGCCCTTTAGAAAACCTAGTTGTTCGCTGGACAAGGAGCATGAGAGGATGGGTTTGATTCGATTGGAAATGATTTTTGAAATGAGCTTGTAGCAAAGGTTGCAAAGAGATATCAACCTATAATCACCAAAAGTGGTCGGGTGACTTGATTTCGGGATAAGAGTCAAGAAGGTTGAGTTTAGAACCCTAGAGATCTTACCATGGAGTTTGGAATCTTCCACTAGCTCCAGTATCTCAGGCCCCACCAATTCGAAAAAATGTAAGTAAAACTCTACGGTCCAACCATCAGGGCCCATGATTTTATCCTTTGAGAAGGATTTGAGAGTAGCCAGTACCTCTTGTGATGTACAAGGCCTGTCCAAAAGTGAATATTCCTCAACTGTGACAGTGCAAGGGTAGTGTTGTGCCACCAAAACTTGTGTTTGCAGATGGGCCTGTAGTCTTGCTTCATAAAAATATTTAAAAAAACTAGAAGCTGTTGACTTAATCTCTTGCTATCCACTATGCTTTGTACTTGTTTCATCTATGATATCCTAGATATGATTTTTGTTCCTGGAGGAGTTGGCGAAATGATGAATTTTTTTATTATTGATGTCTCCACATGTTATCCAATTAATTCTACTTCTTTGTCTCCAGAGAGCTTCGTCTGCCAACAAAATATTATTCCTTTCAGCTTCAAGTTGTTTACAGAGTTGTTTCTTGTCCCCTGCATGCCCAACCAGTGAGTCGGTATGGTGTAGCGCTTTAAGTTTATGCTCCAGCTCATGAAGCTTGTGATGTGTGAGTCTTTTGTGCCGCGTGGCCCATCTTTTAATACAAGATTTTAAATGTTTCATTTTCAAAATGAAACACTGATGTATTCCCAAATCAAGCTGGAAAATAGGATCAGTCCAAACAACGATAAAAATGGCGTTGAAATCTGCTTCATTGAGCCAACAAGAGTTTAGTTTAAAAGGGTAGGAGATCCGCACTGGTTGGGAGCCAAATTGTAATAAAATCGGGGTGTTGTCAAACAAGTATGGAGTGTCCACCCATGATATGATCCTTCAATTAGCTATAGCCAGACTATCAGAGATAAAGAAGCGATCTAGCTGTTTGGAAATGGATTCCAATCCCACTCTGTCGTTGCGCCAAGTTGGAGTCAATACATTCGGAGGGAAGTCGACCAAACCATGCGATTGGAAGAGTGAGATGAAGAAGTTAGCCAATGGATCTTGGATGGCAGAGGCTCCCCAAATTTCTCCTGATCTTATGGTCAAATTCAGGTCCCCAGCTATGATTAATTTCTTGAGATCAAGCAGACTTCAGGATTCCACATTGTCCCAAAAACTTTTTCTGTTTTGACAGGGTCGATAAATATTGAGAAAGCTAATTTGAAGATTATTTCATCGGCAAGATCCAATTAGTAATAAACTACCACAACTCAGATATGGGCATAAGTCGAACTTTGTGGGGTCCCAGGTGGTAGCTAAACCCCCAGAATTTCCAAGTGAGTTTACAGAGCAAGTGAGCTAGTCAGGATGAAACTTAGATAGAAAAGATTTGGCTTGCTGTCCATCAACCAAGGTTTCCTAAAGGAAGATAATGTCTGGAGAGGTCCGAGAAAGTAGTATTTTGAAAGCAAAGGACTTAAGCCCCCCCCTCACCCCTCTGATATTGATGGAGAGAAAGATCATTATTTAGTTCGCGCTAGGGATTTCATGCCTCTAAGTGCCCCAATATCAATAGTTTGAGATTGTGTGACAGAAGATGTAGGTAAAGATGGCCCCCTCTATACAATGGGCACTTCTATTTTTGATCGAGTAGTGTACATATCCAATCTATCTTGAACAGGTATGTGCAGTACCCTGTTCCAAACCTGAACTGGTCCTGTGTCTTGAAATACCTTCCTCAGAAAGTGGTAAGTGGACCAATGCCCTAGATAGATAGGTAAGGGAGATGGAGTGTGAACTTCTTTGAAGGATGGTAGAAGAGAGTCCAACACATCACTAAGGGTATTGTCTCTGGGCTATGTTTCACTAGTACCCGAAATATAGTGTATCAAACCCAGATCCTGTGGCGTGCAGTCAAGGATAGAAGGTTCCAACTGTATAGAAGGGGAATAGTCTAAATTGGTCACCCGGGGATGAGTAGGAAATGGAGGATCAATCAGGAGTGTAGTTGGTAGGGTGTGTAGTCGTAAAGAAGATGGAAATGACGAGGAAAGAGATTGGGCGCTGGCTGTAGTGGAAATGTGATGTGAAGAGTTCGATTGGTTGATCAGAGGCCCGTCAAATAGGCAGGTGGTAGGGTGTGAGGAAGGAGTGCCTGTAAAATAAGTTTGTGCCACAACTGGCTGAGTGGTGGGAGCACTTGGAGCCTTCGTTTTGGCAGTGTTCAACTATTCTATTTCCCAAGAAGTAAGAGAGTAGAATAATGAGGGACAAATGAACTTGATCTTACCAATGACTGAGTCTAGGGCAACAAAATCTTCAAAATCTGGAAGGTTCGGATAAGAAGGCTGAATAGTCGCAACAAAAGAGTCCATCTTAGAGCAGAGGTCGAGCATTGTCTCCTCAGACTAATATTCAGCAAAGCGACCCGGACAAACATTCCTCATGTGTCCTATTTTTTTGTAGATAGTGCACCTAAAGGGGATGCTAGATAATCCAGGCTATGTCGATAGAGTTTACCTCGCCAGTATATGTCAAGACATTCGAGCAATCCATCATGTGGGTCTATCTCCGCCATGACTCTAGCTACCTTTTTTATAGAGGCTGTAAGTGATTGAAGATCCACACCGATGTAGCGACCGAGGGTGTTACCAATGGCCTCAAGTGATTTCTGGTTCCAGAGGTGTAGGGGCAGTCCAGAGAGAAGGAACCATAAATGTCTTAGGTGAAAATAGTCCTGCAAGGGATCAAAACTAATCCGCCATAATTTAAGCATGAAGTTACCGCCGTCTATAGTCTAGATTTGCTCCAGTATAGAAGTGGAATCCTCTGGATTTTTGAATTTGAAGCAAAGCCAGCCTTGAGTCAAGAGGGTGATCTATGGAGAATATGTCAAAAGTGGCTTCCAGTTGGTATGCACCCACTCTGAGAGGTCAGTTTGACATAGGTGTTTGTACGAGAATCTGCCCACTAAGGTACAGAGGCTTAGTGAGACCGAGTCTTAAGTCCGATGTCCTGGCCAAGGACCATTTTTCCCTTTGATTTTTTCGAATGCCAGGGTCTAGGTTGTGATTTATGGATGTTGATATGAGTATCTCCAATCGAGCTCTTATGATGTTGCGTTCCTCCAGTTACCTATTGAATCGTATTTATTTTTACCCCATGGGTGGAGGAAATAGGGAGTGTATCAGTCGAAGTATGGCGAGAGAAGGTAGGTGGGATGTTGGCTAAGGAGGGATTTTGAGTGAAGGTCGAGAAGGGTAGCTGGTAGGGCAGGAATTTCGAGGCTGGTGGGTGTGTGTGAATCTCAATTTGAGTGGATAAAGGACGGTGGAGAGGGTAGAAGGGTGGGGCCAGTGTGGAAGTCGGAGGGAGGGATGAGGATTGAGGGTTAGTATGTATAAGTCTAGCAAGCTCACCCGAAGAGGTGAAGAGACCCTCACTGTTCCAAAGGGCCTCGTCAGCATCGCCCATAAGTGTGATGACATCCTTCTCCATCAACGAGAAAAATGAGGACAAATAGCTCCTCCCTTGTCGTGAAGTAGTAAAAGGCATACACAATTTAGAGGCTTTAAAAAGTGGGGAAATGGTCAGTGGAGCAGACCAATGGAGAAAAAAATGAGCTAGAGCACATGGATTTTTGAGTGAAGTGTCATGTTAGAAGTAAGGCTGTGGGAAGGAGAAGTCCATAACTCAGTGTAGTCAGTCCAAAAGAGTAAGAACGGTGCTAAAAAAAAAGCGCAGATAGTGCTAAGGGATAGATGTGTCGAGTGCAAGACAGAAGACTAGAGAAGTCTAAGACTAGTAGGGTCATGGAACGATAGGTTAAGAGGAGTTGTGTATGTTTAGGTTCGGATAGATCATGGCCACCAAGGTAGTTTCAGGGTCGATCATGGCCACCAAGGTATCCTCATCAATTTGGTGTTATTCAATATATAATTGAGCCTTGTGATGAATTTACTTGCTTTCTTGAAGAAACCAATTGAAATGATGCAATTCTAACCACTCATTGAAATTTAGTCCTATTAAAAATATGGATAAGTGGTTGGAGTCATACAAGTCTTAGATAAATCTTTGATAAAATAGCACCCCATTATCCATTGATAATGCATCCTTAGATAAATCTTTGATAAAATAACACCCCATTACCCATTGATACCCATTGATAGTGCATTCTTGTCCAACAAAAAAATATTTATATTTCACACAAGTTTGCCCAATCCTTAACCTCATCCCAATGGTAATTATTCCCTTAGTTTAAATAAAATACTTCATTGCACTAAATAAACATGAGATTATTTAAAAACACAAAAATGTGTTACATGTAGTTGTCATATACTTCATTGCACTAAAAACATGAAATTATTTAAAAACACAAATATGTGTTACATGTA
>ML790410.1:110223-124827 GCA_009831015.1 Picea engelmannii
TTCAAGATATGTTTGAGGATGTTCGTTATGTGCCACAAGTAAACCTAGCAATCGAAAGTTGGGTTTGTATACTCCACTTCCGGTTCCTTCTCGTCCTTGGGAAAGTATTTCTATGGACTTTGTAGGAGGTCTACCTATGTCTAAAAGAAATCATGATTATCTTTATGTTGTGGTTGATCGATGTAGCAAAATGTGTATTTTGATGCCTTGTAAAAAGCAGGTTACAGCTGAGCAAATGACACAAATGTTCTTTCAGAATGTTTGGGTACATTTTGGATTGCCTAAATCCATTATTTCTGATCGAGATTCTCTATTTATTGGGAGATTTTGGTCGAGTTTATGGGCACTCATGGACACCAAACTAAAAAAGAGCACAGCTTTTCATCCGCAAACCGATGGTCAGATAGAAGTGGTAAATAGAACAGTGGTGCATCTTCTTTGTGGTTATTGCAACAAGCATCCTAAACTTTGGGATGAGCATTTACACTACATTCAACATGCTTACAATCGAGCTAAGCACTTGTCAACTCAAACATCGCCATTTGAAGCATGTTTTGGATATTTGCCCAAATCTCCTTTAGATTTTATCTTTGGGAAAGATATTTCTATTGATGGTCAATATGACATTGATAGGGCAGAAAAGTTCATTGAACAAATTCAGTCGATACATCAAATGGTACAAGCACAGTTGGAAAAGAGTCAAGCCAAGTACAAGACAAGACATGACAAGCATCGTGTTGATCACAGTTTCCAAGTTGGAGATGAAGTTTGGATTTACATTAGTAAGGAGAGGCTTAAAGGACAAGGTAAAAAACTGAAACCAATTCGATGTGGTCCTTTCAAGATTCTTGACAAGATTGGTAACAATGCCTTCCGTTTAGATTTGCCTCCTTATATGCAAATGTATGCAGTTGTTAATGTTGAGAATTTGAAATTGTATGAGCCTCCTTTGATCGATGATTAAGGAGAACATGTTCAGATTCCTTCTATAGATGATTTCTCCCCAGAATATCTTATAGAACTACATGAAGACACAATCCTTGACAGGATAATGAGAACTTCAAAACGAGGAAATGTGGAATATCTTCGAGTTGGTCTTAAAGGCACAAATCTAAGCAAATCCAAGTGGATTGAGGTTGGAAAGGTGAGGGAAATATACCCTCATATTCAGATAGACTAAAAATAGTCTTTTGGAGGTCCAAAATCTTTCCAATGGGGAGGTGTGATCCAGGGGATCAAATTTTGCTCAAAATTCAAAGTGCTCAGAATCACTTCAAATTGAACGAGAGCATAGGACTTGTTGTCACGAAGCCAACGCAACTCATTTGGGTTCAAACGAATGTCATATGAGAGAGATATCGCGTTCTGTTCAAATCGACAAACATGCAAAAAAAATGTGCTGACTGTACAACCCGTACGGATGCTGACGTGGAAGATCGTACGACATGTGGCAGAGCCATACGACACATGAAAGGGTCATATGACATGTGGCAGATGTTGGTTGGCAGTCGTGTGGACGATTTGGTGTATGACACATGTCATTGGTGGTGAATGGAATGCTGACACGTGGCCCAATCAATGCTCGCCACGTGTCACCCTCGCGTTGGTTTAAAATTTATGTTATTGGCCAGATTCAACCCCGTGACCTCTGGGTAGGGGAAAATCTTTGGGAAGGGCCACCCAACCGGCGTGCCACCCACATGGTTCTTAACATTAAACCTTTTAAAAATGATTTAAATTTGAATAGTTTTGAAATGGGCGCGGTTCGGGCCGGGGCTAAGGTCATGTGTGTATACAATATAACCACCGACGCGCGCCTCTGACTCATTACCATATGGTTTTAAATGTGGCCCTTTTTATATATGCGCGTGGTCATATGGTGGCCCATGTGCCCACGGCCTTGGCGGTTAGGGGCTAGGCACGTAACCGTCCTACAGTTCCCACTGTTTGTGTGGTTGCGCCCAGTGCTGAGTTTTAACACATAAATGTGTGTGGGGGCTAGGTTAAGGAGGCAGAGGTGCATTTTGGTGATCTAGAGACAACAAGTTTGAAGGGGAACTTCCAGGAAGCCTATCTTCTTCAATTTTTGGCCAAACAAGGTGCCGAAAAAGCCCAGCTAGGGGTTTTTGGACGTTCTGAAGCCATTGGAGCCATCTATTTGGCATTTTGAGCATTGTAAAACACATATTTTATCACTTTGAGCAAATAATACAAAAGATCCATTAGAAGCTGGACCAGGAGATGTAGCCCAAAAGAGGGGTGAACTCCTTTATCATTTGCTGTGTTATGTGTTTTCTGTTCACTGTTATTTGCTGCTGTTTATATGCATCTTAAATGTGTAATTTCTATAAAAGTTGTGTTTGCAAAATCGATCCATTTGCATAAAAACACTTGAATTAAAACTTGCAAATATTTTCAAGAATACAAGTCTTTATCATTTTCAGATCACCCCCCGCCCCAAAAGAGGAAAAAAATGTTGAGTGGCCAAAAGTGACCTACTCAATTATCTCTACCACTCCAAGCATGGCTCTTAGTTCTGAAAATTTCTTTTCAGTGAAGGACTTGGTGAAGATGTCTGCAACCTACTGCTATGTGGGGCAGTACTGCAGTGAAATGACTCTGTCACGGATCAACTCATAGATGTAATGCATGTGAATCTCGATGTGCTTGGTCCTCTGCCTCTGAACTGGATCAATCAATATCTAAATGGACCCCTGATTTTCACAAAATATGACAGTCAAAAGTGGATACTGAATACCAAACTCAGAGAGAAGACCCTGCAACCAAACAGCCTGTGTAGCTGCATTCACTGCACCTCTATACTTTGCCTCTGGTGTAGATAAAGAAATCATGGATTGCTTCTTTCTAGACCAACAAAATGGCCCTGAACCAAAGATGAAAACATAACCATAGGTGGACTTGCATTCTTTACCATCGCCAACCCAATCAGAATCTGTGTACCCAATCAGTGAAAGTGGGCAATTTGCAGCATAAAAGATACCAAAACTGGGAGTACCTTTCACATATCTAAGGATTCTCTTTGCAACTTTCCAGTGAAACTCATGAGGCTCCTGCATATATCTAGAAAAAACTCCTACTACAAAAGAGATATCAGTTTGGGTGTGAGTGAGATACAACAAACTCCCAACCAACTGTTGATACAGTGTTTTGTCCACCAAAGGTGTAGTACCCACATCCTCAAATCTGACCCCCAAAAGAAAGGGAGATGTTGTTGGCTTGCATTATGTCATATGAAAGCAGACAAGTAGATATGATGCATACTTATACTGTGCCATCTTGATCCCCGAAGTAGAGTGAGAAACTTCAAGACCAAGAAAGTAGTGCAACAGTCCCAAATCTGTCATGGAAAATTGATCGTGTAATGCTGATTTTTCCGAATCAATAGCTGAAGTAAGGTTCCCTGTCATTAGTAAGTAGTCTACATAAAGTACTATCAACAAAATGGAATCATCATGTTGCAGAAAAAAAACATTTGGATCATATTTGTATCGAATGAATCCAATGGAAAGCAGGAAAGAATCCATCTTTGCATACCAGGCTCTGGGAGCCTGTTTTAGGCCATACAAAGATTTCTTTAATTTGAAAACGAGGGAAGAGTTCTGAATGTATCCCTATGGCTACTCCATATAGATATCCTCCTTGATATCTCCATGAATAAATTCACTCTTCACATCCATGTGATGAACTTCCCATCTGCGAGAAGCGACAATGGCCAAAACTAGTCGAATGTAGTCTATTTTTGCAACAGGTGAAAATGTCTCTGTGTAGTCTATGCCATGTACCTGTGAGTATCCTTTTGCGAAAATTCGAGCTTTGTACTTGCTGATCTCACCATCTGCAGCAATATTTTTTTGATATATCCATCGACATTGAACAAGCTTTCTTCCTTTCAGAAGTGGAACCAAGTCCCATGTGTTGTTGTCCATAAGAGCAAAGTACTCTTCATCCATGGAAGCCTCCCAAAGTGGGTTTCCAACATCCTCAGAGTGTGACTGTGGATTTGAACCAAGTGTCATATAGCAATGTATGGGAAGCAATGGTTCCATGGAAGTCAGGGCTTGAGGAGCCCCAAAAAACTATGATCTAGTCCTTCTTGTATCCGCAGGATCACCGACTAGTTCACCCGCATCTTGCAGGGTTTTATCTGCCCAAGTTGGAAACTGAGTTGGAGCAGCCATGAACTGCTCCTCATCCTCTATATCAGACCCAAAAGGCTTCTCTTATTTCTGCTTTGAAGTGCTCAAAGAATTTTCTGATTCCTCCTCCTCGGTGACAACAAGCGGTTCCTCGACAGGGTCTTCTGAAAAATCATGCAGTGATTCTTCTTCAAACCTCACACTTCGAGCTAGAATGAAATTTTCAGTGTGAGAGTCTAGAAATATATATCCTTTGACACCTTAATGATATCCATCAAATATGCATTCAACACTTTGAGGCTCCAAATCCTTCCTCTTATCTGTCGGAATGTGAGCCCATGCTCGTGAACCAAAAATGCGAAAGTGTGACACTTTCGGTTTCTTACTGGTCCAACATTCAAAAGGAGTGGTGCCTTTGAGTGATTTGTGGGGAAGTCGGTTCTGAATGTATGCTGCACAATTAATAGCTTCATCCCATATCTTGGGAGCTAATTATTTCGACTGTAGCATACAATTGGCCATCTCTTTTAAGGATCGATTTTTCCTCTCCGCAACACCGTTCTGTTGTGGTGTATATGGCACTGTGTGTTGTAGTTGTATACCTGCATCAATACAAAGTTGTTGCACATCTTTGTTGACATAATCCCCCCCATTATCAATATGGAGTATCTTAATCTTACACCCAGACCCATTCTCACCAAGTGTTTTAAATTCTATAAGGCATTCAAATACTTCCGATTTTAATTTAAAAAAAAAATACCCAAGTAAGCAAGAGAAATCATCTATGAAGGTGAGTACATATCAAGACTTACTGATTGAAGGCTGTGGGAATGGTCCCATGATGTCACTGTGAATAATCCCAAGAGGTGAATAATCTCTTTGTGCCTTCCCTTTGTCAAAATTTTTCTCTGGATGCTTGCTAAGAATGCATCCTTGACATACACCGCTTGTGAATTTAATAACTGGCAATCCTTCTACCATGTTTCCTTGCTGAGTTGATGCAAGTAATTATAGTTTAGATGGATAAATAATTCATTCCATAACCTGATGATATTATTAGATTGTGATAAAAATACAATGCTAATATATTTAGGAGCAAAGTGGGAGAAGAAATACAAACGAGAACCGTGATTTGCAATTCCATGTGCAAGCTGTGAACCTGTGGAAATGTTGGTAATCACTGCGGAGTCCAGAGTGAACTCCACCTTCCTTCCAGATATGGAATGAGTGATCTGATATATCAAGAGAATATTTGTGGACATCTAGGGAACATGAAGCACATTTGTGAAGCATCCCCCTTTAAGATCAACAATTCCTTCTCCGCACACCTTTGCGGGTGTGGCATCTCCCAAGTAAATTGGGGATCTGGTGCTTTCTTCGATGGAGGAAAATTCATCTTTTGATGAAACCATATGGTTTGATGCACCTGAATCAAGGATACAAGCTTATGGAGTGGATGTGACAACCATTAAATCATGACCATCTCGTGCTCTCCCTTCCCTTCTGTTATCATCTTTCTTCTTTGCATTTTCGGGCACCATGAGATTGTGTTGCTGCAATTGCTTAGCCATCTCATCGATAGTCTTCCTCATGCAATTTTCTTCAGGATGAAAACCTTTTGAACAGTAGATGAAAAGTGTTATTTCCTTCTACTTCTTACCCTTAGTCTCAAAAGATCTCTCTGAAGATTGTGAGGATCTCTCCTTCTTCGATTCAGGAAATTTACCCTTTCCTTTTTGCTTGTCTTTTCCACTGCTTTTTGGAGCATCAATAGCCACAAGTGATTGGTTCTTGGAACGCTTGATGGCACCCATTTGGACTAAATTAGCTTTTTCTTGAGTCAATTCTGCAATGAAATCATTCAATGGAGGCATTTTCCATGTTTCCTGAGTCAATTTAGATGCTTGAAAAGACGATACAAATACGAAATATTCAAGGCCTAATTTCGAGAGAATTGAAAGGATGAGATGATCTTCCTTTTTATTGAATCCACATGCATTAAGTTCAATGAGGAGGGATTTGAACTTGGTGAATAATTCTTGCAGGTTTCTGAAATGAATTGGACTTAGGGATATGAGTTCATTCTCTAGTTGATGCACTCTCATTGCATCCTGCTTGCCGAATAGTCCTTCCAATGTGGTCCAGACCACATCGGGAGTAGTGGCTCCACTGACATGAAAGAGGAGATATATGGAAATTGATAGGCATATCAACCCAATTGCTTCATATAATTTACTGAAATACTTGATCTTCTCCGCTGCAACAGTCTGTTCTTTCTCCGTTCCCATTGTTACCCTGTAAAGCCCTTTGCTTCGGAGGAGCATAGAGATCTCTGTCTTCCATTCGAAGTAATTTAAAGGATTTAGAACGAGTTTTGTGGGGATGAGAGAGACGATCCATTGATTCTTTCTATGCCTCCCGATGATCTATACCTACAAATAAAACCATGTACAATCCACTAGATTCAATCTAGCTATGATACCATGTAGAATTCTTGCAGAAACCCCGATAGATCTAGAATTCTAGTTAAATTGAACACATACAATTTGCTGATATTCAAGAGATGGGAGAAAGTTTTTGCTCCATAAATCAGAGAATTATATTAATAAAAAATGAATATACATGAGCAACCATCCTCAAAAAGAAGAGAGGTGGTGAATATATAGAATTTCCAACATAGAAATTCTAGTCAAAAAAAGCTAGAAAAAGCTAAAATAGGTTTCATAGGCTAAGGGAGACCACATGGTTCGACCTAGAGCACTAAAGACACATGTCACACACTCATTAATTCCCACAAGAGTCAAGTGATGCACATTACCTCACTTAAGATCACTTAACTGACAAGAGAAGCAGTTCCAACTCACTTAACTGACCCGAAATAGAAGTTACTAATAATAGTAACGGAAAAAATCATTAATTAAGGAATAAATATCTCACTCAAAGAGGAGGTGCACATTCCCCAATAATGGATGAGTTTTTTCATGGGGGAGTTGGAATAAATCAAGAATAAATCAAGAAAATCAAGAACCAGGAGTTGAGTCTTGATCTAAAAATAATAGTTTTCCCTAAAATCTAGGGATGAGGCGCCCTTCTTCTCTATGTGGTCAAATTAGGTGAAATAAAGTGTGATTTAATGTATTAAACACGATCTAGGAGTCTAAGCTAGGTATAAACTAATGTAATTTAGGGTTATGCTCCAACAAAAACAAGTTAGAAGGGGATTCTAACTTCATAGCATGGAAGACAGGGATTGAACTCATCCTTGCCAAGAATAAAGTGTTGGATATCATGAAAGGAAAGATCGTGGAACCACAGTTCGAAGAAGGAAAAGAGAAGGAACCTCAAAATGTTGCAGTTATGGAGAGATTCAAAGACAATGACATCAATGCCATGAGTATCATAGTGGACTCTATAAAATACCACCTGATACCCTACATCTCCCATCTTGACTCATCTAAGAATATGAACGATGCCCTAACAAACCTCTTCTCAGTTAGAAACATTGGACAGATAATGATTCTAAAGAATGAGCTCCGTGACATGAAAATGAATGATGATGACAACATAACATCATACTTTGTGAGAATCTCTCAGTTAAGAGATCAACTACAAGCTATTGAAGAGATCATTTCAAAGAAGGAACTGGTAAATATAGTACTCAATGGTCTTCCCAAGACATGGGATGCATTTTTCGCAAGCATGAACACAAGGAAGGAGTATCCTACATTTGAAGAACTTTGGACTTGTTGTGCACAAGAAGAATCAAGGATCAATGCAAAAGAGAAACCCCAAAAGGAATACGATGATCAAGCTTTCACAACAAGGTTCAAGAATTTAAAGAATAAAAGGAATTTTGGCTCCAGGAAGAAATCAAATCAAGAGAAAGATATGTCAAAAATACAATGCTTCAACTGTCGAAAATATGGTCACTACAAGAATCATTGTCCCGAGCTAAGGAAAAGGAAGGAAACACACGAAGCATCGGTTGTCAAAGAAAAGGAACCTTCAAAGAAGACCAAGTAGGACAACACATACTTATTCTTCTAAGACAAGGTAACAATACTCTTCATAGTTCTTTTACATATCATGTTTACATAGTTTCTGTACATATATTGCATATCTATTTCTTAGAAGATAAGATGTTCAAAGAGAAACTATATATATGGAAGAACAAACAAGATAAGGATTGGTATCACGATGACTACAAGATAGGCAATACACATGAATGTTGGAGTTACTTCACACACACCTAGGATTTATTTTTCCTAAGGTTATTCCTTGTTTATTAGTCATTATCCAGTCTTCTATATTTTAGGGGAGAATATTCCACCTAGAGAATATTCTCTTTTAGTTGACACTTTAGTTTGGCTAGTTGAGTTGAGTTTAGATGTTGCATTGGGATCATCACCATGCAACATTGGGATCATCACCATGATAATTTGACCTTACCTTGGTATCATCACCAGAGTGGTGCATTAGCCTTGATTCCCTGAGTTAACTCCTCACTACTCTTTGTTCATTCAGTTAACTGAAGACTAGTTGACTAGTTAACTCAACTAGGTGGCAGTTCACTCCCGTAACTGCCTGAGAGACTAGAATAGGTGGCAGTTCCTCCTGTAACTACTGGTGTGTGTCCGGATCACTCTATACCACCACTATGGTGCATTGGTTCACCTCAAGTTGAACTCATTGAGTTATACATAGTGTATCATGTGTAAGTTATTCATTATTCACAACGGTTAATGAGAATTATTTCCATTCTTTCTCTCCTTCTTCTTCTTTCTCCAATTCTCTCTGCAAATTTGTATACTATTGTTTAGCTAGATCTATTCTGTGTAGGTTCAACAAATTTACATGGTATCAGAGTTGATGGACTTCTAAGGAAAATCTACACCATTTTTTTTTGCAGGTACAAAAGATTGAAGACAATGGAAAGATGGAATTCCAAAAAGAATTCAACCTTACACCTTACAACTATTTTGCATGGAAGGAGACAATATCCATACATCTCTAGTCCAGAGGGTTGTACAGGTTAACCATGAATACATATCTAGAGCCGATATTAGCCATAGAAAAATCCAAGTACTTAAATCGCATGGATGAGGCACTCGGAACAATTTGCAGTCTTATTTCTCCCGATCTCCTTTTTCATATATCTTCCTGTAAGACTCCCAATGAAGCCTGGTCCATATTGGAAGGGCTCTTTTGCAAACAGGATGATATGAGGGGACACATGCTAGAGTTGGAGCTGCTCACATTGGATCCAAAAAGCTTCTAGAATATCCAAGATTTCTTTACAAAATTCAAGGATTTACTGTCGCAACTCAAAGCTTGCGGGGTTGATAAATCGAAGGAGGAGAAACAAATGGTTCTCACCATTATCTCCAAGCTTGGTCCTGAATTCTTTGTATTCATGTCTACATTCCATACTGTCAGATTCACCTCTGGAGCCACCTGGAAGATGCCTTCTCTTGAGGACTTTATCGAATCCATGACACAAGAGAAAACCAATCTCATCAACATGGGCACAATCAAAGGCCCAAGGGCGCATGCACTCACTGTGCATGATGGAAGCCAAAAATATCAGAAATATAAAGATAAAGATAAGCATAAATCTCATTCACATACAAAGAAGGAAGGGTACACAAAACCCTTCACCGATGCCTCCAAATCCAAAGGAGAAAAGGGAAGAAAAGGAGAGAAATGCACATACTGTCACAAAGGATTCCATTCGAAATCCACATGCATGCAAAATAAAATAGATCTGATGTATCAAATACTTCAGCAAAACAACCTTGGAGATCACATCCCCGAGGGTGTAAAGAAGAAGAAGCCAGAAGATTCAAATTCCAAGAAAGGCAATTCTAGCCATGCCTTGATTGCCATCAACTCCTCTCCCGATGCTTGGATCGTAGATTCAGGAGCATCACATGACATGGCTTCCTCAGAAGAAGTCTATTCTTCATTAGATGCATGCAAAGGTCCTCCTATTCTTATGGGTGACAACTCTTCTGTCGAAGTCACAGGCAAAGGAAGGATTGAAATCACCAATGGAAGCTTCGAGAACGTGCTGCATGTTCCCAAACTTGTTGTCAACCTTCTTTCTGTATATCAGATGACAAATTATGGCACCAGAAAGAAAGTTGTATTCACAACAAATGTCGTGGACATCTACGACATGCAAACCAACTCCAGGGTTGCTACCGGTGAGGTAAATCATTAGTCTAGATTGTATACATTTTCTGAATTCATTGAACCTGATTCTACTTTACTGCTTACTCATGTTGATGAAAGTAGTAGGATATGGCATGAAAGGTTTGGACATTTGAATTTCAGATACATGCAACAACCTAGCAAGTGCATATTAGTTGATGGTCTACAAGACATCCATTTCTCCAAGGGAGTATGTGAGGGATGTGTTCTTGGGAAACACCTTCAAGAGAAATTTGACAAAGGAAAGTCTCAGGGAGCTTCCACACCTTTAGATATGATCCACAATGACCTTATGGGTCCTTTTCCGCATCCATCCATCAACAAAGCAAGGTTTGTTCTCATTTTTGTTGATAATTTCTCACATTTTACTTGGATCTACTTTCTCAGGCAAAACTCCGAGGTCTTTCAACACCTCAAAGATTTCAAAGCCTTGGTTGAGACACAGTTCGGAAAGAAGATCAAAGTCCTCCAAACTGATAATGGGGGAGAGTATGTAAATCATGAGATCCATAATATTTTCCATGAGGTAGGGATTCATTTGCAGCATACAGTTCCTTATACTCCGCAGCAAAATGGAGTTGCTGAGCGGAAAAACCGATCTCTAAAGAAGATGGCATCTTGCATGTTGCATGCAAAGACACTACCACAGAGACTATGGGCCGAAGCACTTAACTGTGAAACATACATCCAAAATAGATCCCCCCATAGATCTGTCAAGGATAAGACCCCCTACGAGGCTTGGAGTGGCCTCAAACCAGAAGTGACCCACTTTCGCATTTTTGGTTCTTGTGCATGGGCCCAGATTCCCTCTGAAAAAAGGAAGGAACTTGATCCACAAAGCACTGAGTGCATTTTTGTTGGATACCTTGATGGTGTGAAGGGATATCATCTTATGGATATTTCTTTAGACCGACTCATCATTGAGTGTAGTGTCCAATTAGAGGAAATTGTCTCACATGTACCTTAGCAGTCGCATGCAGACACCTTCACTCTTCCACCTGTCCGAGATGACGAGCATGCACATGCCGACTCTTCTTTAGACGAGAGTTTTGATTCAGAGGAATCACATGATTCAGATTCAAAGGAATCATATGATTAAGATTCAGAGTCAGATTCAGTACAGTCGGATGCAGAGTCAAAGAATCCAGATGCAGTTGCAGAGCCAGAGCAGAGGCCCAAGTGGGAGCAAACAACTCTTCCTAGATCCAGAGCTTTGAGAACGTGCTGCATGTTCCCAAAATTTCCATCAACCTTCTCTCCGTATATCAGATGACAAATTATGGCATGAGAAATAAATTCATATTCACACCAAATGTCGTGGACATCTACGACATTCAAACCAACTCTTGGGTTGCTACCAATGAGGTAAATCATCAGTCTAGATTGTATACATTTTATGAATTCATTGAACCAGATTCTGCTTTACTGCTTACTCATGCTGATGAAAGTAGAAGGATATGGCATGGAAGGTTTGGACATTTGAATTTCAGATACATGCAACAACTTAGCAAGCACAAATTAGTTGATGGTCTACCAGACATCCATTTCTCCAAGGGAGTATGTGAGGGATGTGTTCTCGGGAAACACCCTCAGGAGAATTTCGACAAAGGAAAGTCTCAGGGAGCTTCCGCACCTTCAGTTCTGATCCACAATGACCTTATGGGTCCTTTTCTACATCCATCCATCAACAAAGCAATGTTTGGTCTCATTTTTGTTGATGATTTCTCACGTTTTACTTGGATCTACTTTCTCACGCAAAAATTCGAGGTCTTTCAACACCTCAAAGATTTCAAAGCCTTGGTTGAGACACAGTTCGGAAAGAAGATCAAAGTCCTCCAAACTGATAACGGGGGAGAGTATGTAAATCATGAGATGCATAATATTTTCCATGAGGCAGGGATTCAGTTGCAACATACAGTTCCCTATACTCTGCAGCAAAATGGAGTAGCTGAGCGGAAAAACTGATCTCTAAAGGAGATGGCATATTGCATGTTGCATGCAAAGACACTACCATAGAGATTATGGGCTGAAGCACTTGACTGTGAAACATACATCCAAAACAGATATTCACATAGATCTATCAAGGATAAGACCCCCTACGAGGCTTGGAGCGGCCTCAAACCGGAAGTGACCCACTTTCGCATTTTTGGTTCTCGTGCATGGGCCCAGATTCCCTTTGAAAAAAGGAAGGAACTTGATCCACAAAGCACTGAGTGAATTTTTGTTGGATACCCTGACAGTGTGAAGGGATATCATCTTATTGATCTTTCCTCAGACCGACTCATCATTGAGCATAGTGTCCAATTTGAGGAAAGTGTCTCGCATGTACCTCAGTAGGCGCATACAGACACCTTCACTCTTCCACCTGTCCGAGATGATGAGCATGCACATGCCAAATCTTCTTCAGATGAGAATTCTAATTCAGAGGACTCAGATGATTCAGATTCAGATTCAGAGTCAGTACAGTCAAATGCAGAGTCAGAGAATCCAAATGCAATTGCAAAGCCAAAGCAGAGGCCCAAGTGGGCACAAACTACTCTTCAGGATGCAGGGGATCTCGTTGGTGATCCAACCAATACTAGGATGACTCGATCTTATTTCAAGGAGCCTCTTGTTGCACTCACTGCCACCAAATCATTTCCCTCCAGGGATCATTTCTTGGTTCAGTCTTCAGATCCATAGTCTTATGGCGAGGCTGCTGGAAATCCATTTTGGGAATCCTCCATGCAGGAGGAGTACAACTCCCCCCTCGAGAACCAGACTTGGGATCTGGTTCCCTCTCCTTCTGGGAGGAAACGTGTCAGATGCAGATGGGTCTACAGGACCAAGAGCGTAACGAATGGACAAATCGGAAGATACAACACCAGGCTTGTCGCCAAAGGCTTTCAGCAGGTTCATGGTATTGACTATGATGAGACCTTCACTCCAGTAGTGAAGATGGATTCCATATGATTGGCACTTTCCATTGCGGAAGCCAAGGGATGGGAAGTCCATTAGATGGATGTGAAGAATGAATTTCTTCATGATGATCTCTCTGAGGAGATATACATAGAGTAGCCCCAAGGATTTATGCAGGACTCATCTTTGGTCTGTCGACTGAAGAAGTTACTTTATGGCCTCAAGCAGGCTTTGAGGGCATGGTATGCCAAGATGGAATCTTGCTTGTTGTCACAGAAATTTGTACGTTGTAAATCAGACCCGAATGTATACATGCTTAGAATGACTGATTCACTTCTACTTTTAGTTCTGTATGTCGATGATTTACTGATCACTGGTTGCTTGACTTCAACGATTGCTGCAGTCAAGAGGATTCTTCATGATAGGTTTTTGATGACGGACATGGGTCTGCTACACTTCTTCCTTGGACTTGAGATCAGTCAGGATACATCAGACATCAAACTGTCTCAAGCCAAGTATGCACGAGATCTCCTTGAGATATTTCACATAATAGACTACAAGTCTGCTTCGACTCCTTTTCTATCAGGAGTCAAACTTGAGGATGGCAGGGAGACTCCACTGGTTGACAACACACTATATAGAAAACTAGTGGGGATCTTGTTGTATCTCACACACTCCAGACCATACCTCTCATATGCAGTTGGCGCAGTTTCCAGGTTCATGCAGGAGCCGCATGAGCTACATTGGAAAGATGCAAAGTGTATCCTTCGATACCTATAGGGAACCATCACCTTTGGGATTCATTATGCAACAAACTCTACATTAGATCTCATTGGGTTTACTAATTCTGATTGGGCTGGCGATAACATTGATCGCAAGTCCACATCTGGTTACTCACTCAGTCTTGGTTCCGGGCCTATCTGTTGGTCGAGCAAGAAGTAAGCTGCCATTGCTCTATCTTTAGCCAAGGTAGATTATAGAGGGGTAGTTAACATAACCATTTAGGCTATGTGGCTACAACATTTTTTAACTGAGTTGGGCATTCAGTTTCATCAGTCGATCATCATCTGGTGTGACAACTAGGGCAATCTGAAGTTCTGCACAGATCCATTTCAGAGGCAATGGACGAAGCACATCGAGATCCACATGCACTACATCTAGGACTTAGTACATGAGGCTATCATCGACTTACAGTTTTGTCCTTCAGCAGAACAAACGGTAGGCATTTTCACCAAGACCTTCACTGAGAAAAAATTCCATTCTCTACGAGGTCGTCTTGGAGTGAAGGACACATTTTCCTAGCAACTGTAGTTCTTCTTTTTGAATACAATTTACC
>ML790410.1:124877-136721 GCA_009831015.1 Picea engelmannii
TTCATAATTATTCATTATCCAGTCTCCTATATTTTAGGGGAGAATATTCCACCTGGAGAATATTCTCTTTCAGTTGACACTTCAGTTTGACTAGTTGAGTTGAGTTTAGATGTTGCATTGGGATCATCACCATGCAAAATTGGTATCATCACCATGATAATTCAACCTTGCCTTGGTATCATCACCAGAGTGGTGCATAATCCTTGATTCCCTGAGTTAACTCCTCATTACTCTCTGTTCAGTCAATTAACTGAAGACTAGTTGACTAGTTAACTCAACTAGGTGGCAGTTCACTCTCGTAACTGCCTGAGAGACTAGAATAGGTGGAAATTCACTCTCGTAACTGCTGGTGTGTGTCCATATCACTCTAGACCAACACTATGGCACATTGGTTCACCTCAAGTCGAACCCATTGAGTTATACAGAGTATATCATGTGTAAATTATTCATTATTCACAACGCTTAATGAGAATTCTTTCCATTCTTTCTCTCCTTCTTCTTCTTTCTCCAATTCTCTCTGCAAATGTGTGTATTATTGTTTAGCTAGATCTATTCTATGCAGGTTCAACACATTTACAATGAAAGGATGAATTACATCAACAACCCCTGGTACCAATTCATGTGGAAGCTATTACATAAGTAACAACTGCAAGATAAGTCAAAATCATAATCAAACTTGAAGAAGTAAAAACATAAAGAAATCAACAATCAAGAGGAATTTGGAAAAAGACTTATGACACTTTGCAGAAGGAAATAAGGATGCAGATGAAAGTGTGGACTTTGTTAGATGGAGGGTTTCGATTATATAATTCCAAAAGAAGAGCGTGCATTCATGCATGAAGCAAGGATTAGGAGGGAGCTAATCCTAAATAATATGATCCATTGAAGATGATGAATTATCTATCCATGTTCCCATCAATGGTAGAAAACATGAAAAGTAGCACGTGTTCAGTTTGAATTTAGAAGAAGTCTTCTTCGAAAAGAAGCCATAAGGTATCCCTAGTTGTCCCTCCATATCCTGAAAGGAAGAAGTTGGAATCTTCAGGTCATGGAATCTATAGAAAACTCCATGAACCCAAGATCCAAAGAGAAACATGAGGAAGAACATGAAGATTCCAAGAGAGAAATAAAATCCAGAGCAACCAGTCATTATATCGAGAATCACAAAACTACCAGCTTGATCTGAACCTTCTAGAAGCAATCAAGCAGAAGAAATGAAAGTTTTTATGAATAACAGTGTATGGAAGACTTATGAATGAAAGCATTGTGAGATCTAGAACCAAAGGTTATCCCAGATGGAGGGAGAGGACTATGATGATAGCTTGTTCCATACATACCTCTACATGAGCCATCATATCTTATGCAATATCCATGGGTTGGAGTTTACATTAGATAAATGTAAGGAATGTTCTCAGAATAATTGAACAAGAAGCATATGTAGAGCAACCTCAAGGTTTTGAGGTATACCAAAAAGAGAGTCTTGTATACAGATGGAAGAACATCTTATACATATTCAAACAACTTGGTGCAGAGCCTCCAATGCACAGTAGAAGCGTGGTTAAAAATTTCTATAATAGAGATATTGTATCAGAATGGTTACTCAGAAGCTCAGGATGATGGATTGCTAATCCATGACAAACCATCATGATGGAAGAAGAAGTACCACTTGGATATGTTCCAGTTTTACCCTTTCCATGATGTTATGAGCTAGCAAGAAACAAAAGATGAATCCAACAATGATATACTATATTGATCAGAGCTATATGAAGACTTCAGAGAAAATTGGTGTTCCAGAAAGACTGAAGTACATTGAGATCAAGCATTACATTCCCGACGATGAAGTCCAGAAAAGAGAAGTGGTTCTCCATTATATATATCTCCACAGATGAGCAGATAAGCAAATATTTTGGTAAGGCCTATGTCCAAGATGAAAGAGTTTGCGTGCTCAAGTTGGAGCTTGTGGAGACGAATTCCTTATTGAAAAAGGAAGAGATGAATCCCAGGTTGGGAGGGAGAACTGAAGTGTTACTAATTTATGGAAAATCATTTTTTAGTTCGAAAAATAGTCCAGGATGAGAAGTTCCCTTTCTAGTTCAGAAAGTGGTTTGAGATTTCTAACAGACATGCATTTTCCAGTTTGGAAAATGGTCCAGATCGAACGATAATTTTTTTAATGAAAATGGTTCAATGGATTGTTGATGTACCATAGACAACGATTCCCCTTGTGGACAGAGTGGGGGAATGGTCTAGGACAATATTTCTTCTTGATGGTCACTCTCAGTGGTTAAGAAGACTGGTCCACCTCACTAGACAATCATTCTTTCAAAGCTCACAGTTGTGAACAGTTTCGAAGAATGGTTTGTTTTGGAGGTTGGTGCAGGACAACCATTTCCTTAAGAAATGGTCTGGACAGTCATTCCCTAGGGAAATTCATTCTCTCGAGGTTTCATTTTTTTTAGTGCTAGAGGAATGGCCCAGATAGGTGAATGGTCCAGGTTCAACAATCAGGGACATGCATTCCCTAAGGAAGACTCATTCTCTCTAGGTTTCACTTTGTTTAGTGCTGGGGGAATGGACTAGATAGGTGAATGGTCCAAGCTAAAAAATCAGGACAATTATTCTTCCTTTCTTGAGAAGAATAGACCAGATAGCCCATCGTTGATTTTTTACTCTATGTGGGCAGATTCTCTTCCAGATCTCACAGATGTGAGTGGAAGAATGGCCCATATGACTTAGTTTATATTATGAATTTTTTTATGTATAGGTTGATATCAGATGATATGATTGCCATGGAGATTGTATGTCTCTGGACAATAGATCTATGCTACTATGGTGGATGTGTTCCACCGGTTGTGACTATGTGTCACTGATCAAGTAGTTGTGTGCTACTTGGTGTGGTAGTGTACCACTGGATTGTAGTTGAGTACTACTATGGATAGACACAATTATGTTCTATTGAATGACATTGTTCTGATTGTCTTGTAAACTATCAAAAATATTGAAAATGATTATCAGCTAGATGGATGATCAATGTACTGATGGACAAATATTCTCCAGACGAAAAATGGTCTAGAACATCTATTCTTCTAGGACATATGCACGGATTAGAAGAATGGATTTTTTATCACTCCTTGGAGTGAGTGACTTATTCAACATCATGTCTGATTACTCAAATGGAGTATGGTTTCGAGAAATGATGCAGTTTTTGTTGTCAGATAACACTGATAGTGATGATAGTGCTCATGATCTAATAATTATAGTCTATACAAATATGATGATGCTACCGATTCAATGGTATGTTTGTGCTCAATACCATTGCCTTCAATACCTCCCTAGATAGGAGGGAGTGTTGATATTATGGTAGTTGCGGGAGATATTTACCTCCATGTGTAAACTTAACGATAATATGATATTCCGGGAAGCAAGAAGAAACCCTAAATAATTGGTTAAGAACCCTAGAAGACAAGTCAGCTCAAGAGAATAATTTGTATTAGGTTATTAGCCTCCAAGAGAAGAAGTCGGCTAAAGGAAACGTTATATACTAAGTAATTAGCACCCAGGATGAGAAGTCAGCCCAGGCAGTCTGGCAGAAACAATATAAATATAGGAGGCCAATCTTCATTATGGACAACATTCTCATAACTGTAGAATTACACTTGTGCACATTGCAATTGGCCAGTTTGTGCACAAGTCTTTGGAGCAACTGCTACTGACAGTTCTGCAATCTACATTTTCAGTTTTTTGGGTTGGACTCTCTGATTAGTTTTTGTTATTCTTTCTTGGTGCGCTATCCTTGGAGAGAGGTGCACCACCTTTGTTTGGCTATTAATACTAGGGTTTTATTTTGGAATCATTCTCTGTCAAGGTTAAGGTGCTCGAGAGTGACTTCAACCTATGGTTGAGTGACAATATTTCTATATTGTCTATGGTTAAACAAGCACATCCATTACTTTATAACACTGCTAGATCTCAACAAAATTTATTAGTAATCATTTGGGGTGGTGTTATCACCCATGGCTCATATATGATATAATGAAATACAAGTAAGCAATCACATGTAAAAATGGAAATACAACTACTCTAGCATGACATGCATATGGTATATACAATGAATGCAAATTCCTACCTACTTACCTCTACTTACTTGTTGGTTGAATGCTAGGTGTAGTCAAACAACCAGTGAAACTATCCTAGCAATGCCTCATAATACTTGCCTTTGTGCTTCATCGTAAACCAAAACAATGATAATTCAAGCACGAAAATAACATGAGTTAGAAAATGTATTATATCATTGGAAATCATAAAGTATAGATCATGTAGGTGGGTGGGAGGGACAAAATGGTTCCAAGTCATACTCTCGGGAAAGTGCTCAATCCATCTTAGAAAGGGATCATGAAAAGTCAAAGGTTCAATAAATTGACTCAAGGAGTTTGAAGGTTGGATACCTCAGATGTCTTCACAATTTGAGGCCTGGGAAGGGACTAGCAAGGACATAGAAGATGACTGGAAATTTCTTAAGGGGAAGCTAGAAGACTGTGATAATAAGCTTCTTCTTAAGGTACTCAATCTTCCCCTAAATTCCAAAAGGAGTTTTTGTCCTACAAAAGACTTGGGATAAGGGACATGTTTCCAAACCATACCCTTAGTGACATAGCGAGGTAAAGTAATCAAAGAGAGGTGAAAAATATTATCACTAGTATCCTGCTTCAGGAAAGCAACTTCCTCACTCTTATCAAGATCCGAGCACAACGATGGTTGATAATTTTATTCATAGAATAAATCCAAGTGCTCAAAGGAACAATCATCAAAGTCCTTAAGGTATGACTAAAAATTATTAGGAGAGCATAACATCAGGTCATCCTTGGGTGTCTGGAAAAAAATTGTAATAATGTCATTTTCTTGTTTCCAAATGTCAAATGTATTAGTAACTTCATGTGATAATGGTAAAGGAAAATTTTGGACATGACCCTCAATGGTGTAAATGGGACATCATATCCAATCACATCCCAATTATGCTCCCCGACATGTATGAATTCTTCAATCTTATTAACAAAGTCATCATCTTCATCATAGCATGAAAGGGAAAAAACATCGAACACTTCTTCACTCTCCACATCATAAGATAAAGAATCATTAAAAATTTGGAAAGGGAAATGACTCACCTTGCTTACTTATTCTTGTGCAGGAGCTTCAAGTATTTGGATAACTTCATCAAATGGAAGACTTGCTTCTACATCATCAACTTTATAATATAGAAGATCTATCTTGTTCAAGGGCTCCATTTCTTCTTCATTCTCTGAATCATAGAATAAGGTATTATCAAAAACCTGAAAAGGAAAGTGACTAACCTCATCCTCTTCTTCTTGTGCAGGAAATATGAGATTTTGGATGGATTCATCAAAGGGAGGAGTGCACATCAATGCTTCATCATCGTGTTCGATATCTTCAAGCTATCTCTCTTCAACCACATCTTCATCCTCCTCGGAAGAAGAATGAGTAATCCCTTGCTCTTCCTCATGGGATTGGAAGACCTCATCGAGATCCTTCTCCTCAAACACTTGTCGGTGGATGATTTGTTCCCCTTATTCTTGGAAATTATTAGTAAAGGTATCAAGGGAAACTAATCTCCCCAAACTAAGAGCATCTGGGGTAAAGAGTTGTCGTTCATTGGATAAGGAGATATTTTCCTCGATTTCTCTAGCCATGTTATGAGCTTCATGAAGTGTTTTTGGGTCCTTTTTACTAAGAGGAAACACTAAATGCACTAAGAGTGCATTGGTATAGAGATACACGAGGTACATATCTTCAGGATGATGGCTTCTAGGAATTCGAAATAGTAGGTCCTCAAACCTATCCTGGAACTCTCTAATGGTCTCATTCTCAGTTTGCTTTATATGCTCGAGTATTTTTATTACTATTGGGATGTCTTCCAACTTAATACCCCATATTTTGAGAAAGGTTTCTTCTAATTGGTCCATAGACGTGATGTTAGCATCAGGAAGGTTGTCATACCACTCCCTAGCATTACCATGAAGAGTGGTAGAGAACAGTTTCATTGCCAAATCTTCAACATCATCACTGATAGGGTGGAGTTGAAAAAACCCCCCAAAATCACCCATGTGAAATTCGACTCTATCCCCATCACTACCAGTGAATCTAGGGATCCATTTCTCGTATTTCAGGGGCATTTGTCGAGGGTATCCCGGGATTTTACTCATGTCTAAAGGTTTGAAATTTCCTGGGTCCCATTGAGAAGTCATGGTTGGTTTTTTCATTAGTGGAGTCGCCGGATAATTTTCTTGAAACTATCAAAGGGATGAGGGAATTGCCCTCAATGGAGTCACCAGGTAATCTTTGCAAAGTAAAGGCTTTTGAGGGAAGACTTACCGAAAAGTGTCGTCTTGAGGAGAATTGAATCAGTGTTCCTCGACAATGGCACCAAAATGTCATCGCATAATTTCTACTTGTCCAAAAGGGAAAATCTAAAGGAGGGAAAATTGGCGTAACAAGAGGTTGTCCTATCACTGTCACCTTAATAAGACACCTCTTTCTATTTGGGGGTGAAATCCCAGGGGGACATCCCTGTTGACTTGGGGTTTGAGATGGAAAAGGTTGAAGTATCAAGAAAATTTATCCCCTCTCATAAGTCACACCAATCAGAAAGTCCCAAAGTTTTAACAAATGAAGCAATGATATGCTTAAGTGTACCTGCCCAGAACAAAACAATAAGAAAACACTATTTTTTGCAAGTACAGTTGATGTTAGTGCTTTATAAAACCTTGGAATTCTCAGTGAAAGAAATAAGTTGATAAATGATGAATCAAACATAAATCTATAACAACAATGCATATATGATAATGGCTTCACAAGAAATGCCTTAAATTAGCTTCAAAATGACCAAAAATGATAATCTAACAATAACACTATGCTAGCATTTGTCAGAAGTTGATGAGGCAATGTAAAAATCAACTTTATCAATTGATTTTAGGAGCTTTTACTGTTGTAATATATGGCTGTAGATTACTTTTGTAACAACAACAAGAAGGTTAGTAGATTAGTCTAATTTAGGGTTAGGAAGTGTTAGCAAATAACTTGAGGTATAAGATTTAAGGGTTGTTCTTATCAATCAATCAGGTATGATGTCTAGATCAGTGTCTTTAGGGATAGTGGAGTCACTTTTAGCAGCAACAATATTGAAGGAATCAAATGAAAATGTGTGAGCTAAGGACAAGAGGGATGATGGTTGAGGTGTTGGTAACCCCAGGCCTCAATCAACAAACCCTAGAAGGAAAACAACTACTAGGAAGTAGGTAACCCTTGGCCTAGCGGCTTTACTCCTTCTTTATATCAAGCTTGAATTAAATAAAGGATTGATGAGGCAAATGATGCAATATTTCTACAATGGTAGGTATCTAGCTCATGCTTCAAGGGATAGGTTTTCTAGCAAAATCTAGTAGGTGAAAAGCTATTGAGACAAGGACAATAACATGTGTTTGATCTCCTAGGGTTTTAAGCTAGCAATTTCATAATCTTAGTAAAATGAAAATTAAAGTACTATAACCATTCAAAGGAAAGAAGAATTGCAGAAATTCACTTACATTCACCAAGAATAATCTAGCCAATAGCCTAGTTGAAGACTTTCCACCAAGAAAATGCCAAAAAATACCAAATTTAGCCTCCTCCAAGAGTTGCGCACCACTTAATTTCAGCCAATAAACCCTAAGGGAGTCGAATTTCAGACCTCACAAGTGTGAGTGAAAGAATGATGAAAAAATAGAAGGGAATAATCCCTTATTTATACAATCCAAATGACCTTTAATTACAAAATTAGGTCAAAAAGACCAACATGGCCAGTTTACATGAAAAATCCAATTTTACACAGAATTATCCAATAAAACCCTAATTTTATCTTTTTAGGGTGACGTCATGCCCCTCCTAGGGTGATGTTAGCCTTTATGTTGGAACTATAGCCCTCCAAGTGAAAAGTTGGGGCTCAAAACCCATTAGGAACTGCCACACGTGCCAACTCAAACCATCCTCAAGTTGGACACCTCAACTAGGTGACGTCAAGGCTCTGAATGATGACGTCAAAGGCCTTCAAGGGCCAACATCATGGTGGGAGGTCAAGACCACCCTTGGGTCTAGGACTACCAATGCCTCTCTGGTGGAATGTCCTCCTCTCTCTCCAGTGCAAGCCTCTGGTATATGTATGCCCCTGGCTGGGGTCTTAGCACCTATATGGTGGGATTTTATCCCTATGGAGGTCTGAACTAATCACCTCCCCATATGTACCTATCCATCAGGTGTGGCCCTGCAGCAATAAAAAGTACACCCTCCATGGGCTCATAAGTCATAGGGATCATAGCAATGTCAATCACATATAATAATCAAATTACCCAAACATGTGCATAAAACCCCCCTTTTCCTAGAAAAGTTCTCAAAGATGTTATGCTATTCTACAAGCCAGGTTTGGAGAGGGTCTCAGGATGCCCTATTGGGATAATTATCCCTAAGTGTGGGGTGTCCCTAGGTGAAGACCAATCTAGGTCATGTAAGTGCATGATATGGTATGAGGATGTTTGGGCAAGGGGTGCAATGATGACAGGGAAATGTAGGGCTTTCATGTGGGTGCGTCTAAAGAGGGTGAGCTGCACCTTGTTCTGGATGTAAATGTTTCCTAGCCCATTCAATGCCTTTTTTTCTCTTTGTCTTATTGCTTTTTATTTCAAGAGAATATCTGGGGGAAACTTTCCTGGCATGGTGACTAGTGGTGATAATGTTACCCACAAGCATTTCACAAAGATGAGAATGTTGGCTCGTGATGAGACCCCCTTTCTCTTGGTTATTCTACCAAGAGACACTACTCTAGTGTGGTGACCAAATGAATGGTAGTGTCATACCGCTACATGACTATGGACCTAATAGGCTGGCTCGTGATGAGACCCCCTATCCTCCAACTAGGTCTTGAGTTTATTTATTTTATGGGTCCCTCCTTTTTCTTATCGAGAAGCCTTTTATTGCTTTCTTGGGGATCCTTGGGTGAATCATCTGAATTTTTTCTACTCTTGGCTTTTATATTTTGCCAACTAGTTTTACCCTCTGGGCCTTTATCCCCTTCTTTCTGCAAGGCAAGGTACAACCCTTAACTAGCTTGGAAAACCCAATGCCTGAACCAATGCAGGGGATAAATGAGCGGGAAGATGATGAAAAGTGATAAGTATGGTGGGAATGGATGATGGTATTTCATGAACCCACCCATTTGCAACTCACTCCTAAGGGAACTAACTTTCTAGAGAATTCTGTGATCCCCCCCATGTATGGAAAAGTCAAAAGGCATAAAATCCAAGCACACGTCATAAAACAAAAGAGAATCAAATGAACATATTCAAATGTTTTGAGAATCAGAGTGACACATACCATGATACCCGAACTCATTAACTCATAGAGAAAGACCCACTGCTGCTTTAGGACCATGTTGATGGGATGAATGCTACTATTGTTGGTAGGATGGAGGTGTTGAAGAAGAAGGATGGGCCCTCTAGGGCCAGGCTCAAGTCAATATGGCTCTCGGTACTCCATTTCTAGGACCTGTGGGCCTCAATACATAATCTCCTTAGTTATCCCTATGCTAGGGGATAACAATGCTCATATGTGATAGAAGAAAGGGCAAGCCAAGTATGAATAAGAAATTTGATTATCTATGGAAAGGCCCCTACAAAGTTAGAAAGAAGTCTATCAATGAATCCTATCACTTCTATATGCTAGAGGGAAGGAGACTGACACTACCCATTAGTGTGTCCCTTCTCAAACCCTATCACAGGGAGGAGACTTGAATTCTTTCTTATAGTTTAGATTAGGTAGTGTAGGTAGGTCATTTTCATCTTGCATTGCATTTGTATATACACTTGCATCATGCATCCATGCTAGTATAGCTTTGCATTCTCTTACATATACATGTCATTGGATTCTTACTTTGTATTATGCATCCATGTTAGGTACTTTCATTCTTCATTATATTTATCATGTATAGTGGTAGAAAAAAATTAATTCCAGCATGATTTTTGGATTTACCACTAACACCGGTGGATCACATCCACTGGTCTTTACTACTAAAGTGTTAGTGTTGTTAGAAGTGGGTGCAAGGTTGCTGGTCTTGGAAAAATAGAAATTTTGAGGTTCTCATGCGCTCTATGGTGAGCACATGTCCCCATCTTGGAGCCATATGTTACCCCCCATGCCTAGGGGTATGATCAGAATCTGGACTAGGGGTCAAAATTTAGCCCAAAAATGAAAGTGTTTGGAATCACCTCAAAATGAAAAGGTGCATAGCCCTCGTCGTCACGAACCCAACTCACTTTGAACAGGGTCAAATAGACATCGGATGAGTGAGATATCACGATCTGTTCGATTTGCCAAACAGGCAAAAAAAGTTGCTGACTGTATAGTCCGTACAGTTCGTACATGCTGACGTGGTAGGGTACGACTCACACGTGGCATATGATGTGGAAAGTGTTGACATGTCAGTGCTGAGTTGGTAGTTTGGGTAGACACATGGGCGAATGCGTGTGATACACGTGGACGAATAGATTTGAGACATGTGGCATTTTGTTGGCTAATGGAGTGGTGCCACGTGGCCCAGACGTGGGCTGCTACGTGGCACCTAGGTTTTGGTATGTTAAAAGTTATGTTGGAGTCTGAAGGAATCAACCCTGAGACCTTTCGCATGGTCAATGATTTGGCAATCTGTGGGCTACCACTAGCCCACATGGTGGTACTTAATATGTATATGTTCAAATATATATTTAAATTTGTGCGATGTTTTATTTGGAGTGGGGGTCCGGGTTGGGGCTTAGCCCTAGCTTGTGGTCATAGGTGCATTACCATGTGACCCGAATCCACATGCTATTGCGCAGGATTTTTAAACCAAACAATACTCCTCCAATTTCATGACACTTGGCACACTTCAGACCGTTGCTAACGGGTGCTCAAATTTTAGGTGCGGGGCGTGGACACATGGGAACCCACGCGTCCAAGCACCTCCGCGATTTGGGGGCTTGGTTCCCTAACTGTTCGATAAATTGGAATGAATTGTGGAAATGGTGTGCGTTCTGGGTTTAGGCACGGGAAACGCCCAGAAGCCAAGTTACTCACACATGAGGTGCGATTTGGCGAACCAGAGACAACAAGCTTGAAGGAGGAAAATGGCAGGAGGCCTAACTTCTTCATCTTTTGGCCAAATGAGGTGCCGAAAAAACCCAGATAGGGGTTTTTGGATGTTCTAAATCCATTGGCACTATTTTCAAAGGAATTTGGAGAATTATATTTCAGGTTTTATACCATTTAAGTTTCAGGGAGCTCCAAGGAGCTTAGGGCCACCATTGAAGGAGGTCATGCTTAGATGAGCCCAAGTCTATTTTCTGCGACTGAATAGTCATTTTTGACTAATTGTTATGCTCTGAACACATCGGGACATGTTTCAGATCATTTGAGGACTTTTACATGTGTTTTTTCCACAAGGAAGCTCAGGGAATCTCATGGCCACATGTAGAAGAGGTCATGCCCGGATGAGCCATGGTCCATTTTAAGAGATCCAATAGTCATTTTTGGGGTTTTTATGTATTCTGAACCCAATGGTACAGTCATTAAATCCACTGGAGTTGAGAAACATCTTGTAAAATAATCTTTGAAAAACTAATCCCAGAGAGCCTAGTCCATTGATGGAGGCTCAAGGAGATGTAGCCCAGTTGGGGGTGAACTCCTTTATCATCTTGTCTTTGTTGTGAGTTTGCTGGTTTATTTGCTGCAATCTATGTTTGTTGTGTATTTATTTAAACCACATATTTA